>OMKY01045071.1:0-26280 GCA_900302395.1 Bregmaceros cantori
CCATCTCTCCCCCATTATCCCCCTCCCGGGACAACCTCCTCATTGCTCACAAAAGGGGCTGCCCGCCTAATGGTTTGAAGCACGCCTCCCATCTCGGCAGGGTAGAGGGCGGTGTGTGGAGGAGAGCTTGTGTTTTATTGGCATCCTCTGGGTTGTCCATCTCCACCTCTGGTGGACAGCTGCATGGTAATGAGAAGCAGGATGCTGCAGACAACTGCTTGGCAACCACGGAACAAGAAGCCCATTCTCGTAGCCCCCCGATCGCTTCAGGAAACACAAAACAACATCCACAGAAAGACACTGGGCCTTTTTCTGCCCAATTATCTGTTGAGGGAATAACTGAAACATGTCGCATATACCTCTGATTAGGATGAAGACCTACTTGTCTGTCGATTTGGACTCCAAACGATGCAAGAAGTTACCATTATGTGTTCTTTCTGTAGCTTCCAAATGTACCATTTTGAGAGGCTCCATTAGGCAGAATATAAAATATAATTTGTACAGAATATTAGGTGGACTTTCAGACATCTGTGTGGATGGCATGAAGATGGTTGGAAAGGAAGGAATTAACAGAGGAACTGGGTTAAAATTATGTAAAATTGGATAATTTGGGTAAAATAAAAGCAGATGCCTAAAAAAACAACCCCCAATTTCCAATGCACAGACACACATGTTTCTGTCAAAAATGCAATAAAGTAAAAATTAAGATTGCTCAGATTGGGGCATAATGTAAGTTAACACGTGAATAGTTTAATCGCTCATTTTTACTGACGATTAATCTGTTGATTTTTCAATTAAAATCAAATCGATTATTAGCGTGAATTATTAAAACATTTGCAATATTAATATCCCAAACTTTATTCTGTTTTGCTATTTCCACTCATTGGTAACATTTCCTTTTTTTGTATTAGCATGGTAGACTCTTCCATTATAAATTCTACCATATTGGCGTTTCACCCAACGTTTTACGCGTTAGGGCCATGACACTGGGAATGGCGACTAGCATTGGGAACAACAAATGTTAAACTTTGCGCGGAAGATGGGCCAAACAAGGAAACGATTAATCACCATTGATTAATCATTAATCAAATGAGTTGCCCATTATTTCAATAACTGATTATCATCAAATCGGTTGCAGCTCTAACTACACATCTGATGTCCACACTGCACATAGCCGACCCACTCTCCAACCAGAGACCAGTCCTCAGGCCCACCCAGCAGGCTTGCCGACTGCCTAGCTCTATTTGCGTAGCGTGGAATCAGTGGACCGATGGAGTTTTTAATGTCAGCCCCGCGGCAGTTTTAATCCTGACGCCACTCTGATGAAGGACGAGGGAGGAGCGGAGGTAGTAGGCCCTGTTGCTAGCCCTCCCTCTGTCTGTACAGCGTTGCCTGGTAACAAAGACTGTTCTCGTCGGCCTGCAGGCCGCGATGCTTTATCTGAGGATGAGACTTGTTTGCCATTAGACCAGTGGCACCGTTCCTGGCACTGAGGACAGTCGTGCACACAACAACACTCTATGGAGGAGTGGCTGTGAATGTAAGCATTGATGCACAACACAAGTCTGTGTCTCATTCATATTTTGGAACTATTCGCTTTTTTTTACTAGTGCGTTTATTTCCTCCAACCTAAAAATGTCTTTATGTCTAAGACATGTTCTCCCTAGGTTAGCACTGAAAAAGTTTAAAGACAGTTAGGTCTGGAACAATGTATCACTATTGACACAAAAATCTGTGGATAAAAATAATTAAATTCTGACAGAAAATAAAAATAATTTCATATACATGCAACTTACTTTTTATGTTCCCATGTTCTACACACCAACAATTTCAACCATATTTTTAAAATATTGAATATATTTATAATTAATTCTCTTCTTAAAAATGATCCATGAACACTGCTGAGGAACCCGTATGAATGTATCAAATCTGCCAGTACATGTCAAAGTTAGAAAAAGAAAACTGCAAATATCACTTGTTCATCAACCTCTTGCACAACCTTGCAGATCTGTTTCCATCTCTGTAAGTTACTGTTTTCTCAACACGTGTACCGTGTGGTTTTGTCTCCGACCGTGGCACCATACCTGAAACCAGCACTGAGGTGTGTAAATGTGCTACAACGCATGTCTAGCAATCCCCATTCCAGTCACGCTGTGCGCCATCCTCTAGTTTAGTGTGCATGCAGTGTCCCACATAATTTGTATTTTTTTTAAATGTAGTCGTAAGGGACTACAGTGAAATTATTTTTCTAATAAGTTTACTTTAATCAGATTATATGTAGTCTGTTATTTCACAACCTTGACCACAAATGAACAGAATTTCAAAATGAAAGACTGGATACTGTGTCGTTAGGTACACACTGATCATTTCAAATACTGTACACCAACAATAACCATCACATAACATATAGGCGAGTGGGTAAGAACACAGCGCCCTGCATCTAAGAGCGTGTATTGAATGGCCGGACATCCGTCACGCGGCTCACAATGGTCGCATACATCTGGGCCTGGAAATTACTGCCGAAACCTTTAGCCGCGCCAGTTCGTCCCTCCGTGCCGTAATGGCCCGACCGCCATCTGTCTCTTATTCAGCCTGCGATGATGTGGCTTAATTGATATGCAGGGTAGAGGCGCATACAACAGTGGGCTGGCTTCCAGCGCGCCATTCAGTCAGCTGTGGTGATGCAGAGTCACCTGCTCTAGTCACACGCCTTGACAAGGCACTTGGAAAGCACCACTGACAAAAATACACATTTCAAGTTGGAAAATAAATCACCAGTTACACAACTACTGTAGATATAGACAACACTGTCTAGTAGGAAGAAGATGTAGAACGCTCAATGTAGTGCTGAGGAAAGGCACCGTTTCCGTTAGCTGTAACAGAAGAGCTGCACATTACTGGTCTGCCGATTTCATTACACTTATTAAGTAGTAGAAATTTTGGCTGTGATTATGCTCATGGGTGCATTTTTCGCTGGACTTTGACATCACAAAGATGTCTATTTTTTTTTTTTAAGATTCCCCACATTGCGTAGATCAGTTTGCACTAGAACTCAAGTTATAAAAGTGTCTAAGAGCTAATTAGTTTCATAATCTACCGACATTCTGAAACTCTGGAGATGATGGCCATGCATCAAACGATGTATTGTTTAAAATCAGAGAACAAAACATTCATTGAATATTTTTTTTCTGCCACCCCTACTTTCCTGATGAATGTTAAACCTAGAGCACAGCAGTATCTCCAGAGATGGTGTGGTGTGTTTGCGTCTATATACCATCACTGCATTCTGTTTGAAATAGAACGATGATAAACCCAGGGAGATTAGGAATTCATATATTAGCCAGCAGCTACGACATGAAAACGCAGGGTATCTTTAGGTTTCTCTCTCGTGAGAACATTAAAGTCAAACTTGGCACAGCATGCATATATATATATATATTTTTATCCCATCCCACGTACTGCATGCATAGGAGGCTAAAAATGACATGTGCAGGCATATTTGAGGAAAAGCCAACTACGAGTCCTTAGATATTGGCACTGGAAAGAGCAGGAGTGAGGCATAGTCAGCCTCCTCTCACAAGATTTATGTGTTAAATCAGCCAGTGTTTTGAGGAAGCTGTGATGTGTAGGAAGCACAGCTTTTAATTAGAATGCAAAGCCAGCCCCGACTGCAACACCTCCATGCATCAAACCCCCTTTCAGTAGCACCTATTAATTATACTCTTAAATGGTCACTTTTCAACTCAGCGGCCAGCGGGCGGACGAACACATACCCCTCCGCATGTCCAACCACAAATTAATTCATGAAGCGCATATGCTGCAACATCTAATACGCTCCCTTTTCACATAAATAAGGACGTTGCATTTCCATGACTGTATACGCATACAAGACATGAAGATTCATTCAATATTTGTTGCATCTTGAGCTAGCAAAGTATAAACAGTTAAAGTCGTAGAAATGCTGAGTGCCATCCGAAATTCTGTTCTTCAATCATCAACAATGTTAGTAAAATTATTGTATTATTTGACGAAAATATATATATACAATTTACTTCGGTTTCCTAGAACAGTACCATTCAATGCAGGCTAGATTATACTGGATATAAAGATTGGCATGAGCTGTCAAAACAAACCAAGAATTCTCAGATTTAATTCAGAATAATAGTTTAATCAAACATTGGGAAAACTCAGCCTTGATCCGTTTTTTTTGTAGTGCAAAGCAGATCTTTGGCTTTATTTTTGTTTTTCACCAAGAGAGGGGCATTCATATTGCAGACATCACAGACTCCTGAAAAGCTAGTTGTGCAGACCACAAATGTTTATCAGATCTACATATGCTTCCAATCTTTACCTTTACAAGTCCGAAACCACCAAGAAACCCGGATGCAAACCAAATAGAACTCCACATACCTTATGATTTAAAGAAAACTTGTCTAATCATCGAGTTGTCACTTTATTAAGTTTCACTTTTAACATCACTTGAAGTTCAGCAGTTCTAAATGGTGGACTTAACCTGCATCACCTGCAGCAAAAATTACAACCAGGGATTTTATTCAAACATTTCCCACCACATTTACTCCGCAGTGGGAAATGAGTCTACGGTCAATTCCTAATTCCCATGGGCTGTCCATGATCCGGGAAAATGCATTTTAATATAGCCCGAGTTTCCAGGTTTCTTTCATGGCATAAGCCCTGTCTACGGGGCCCTGCCCGAGTCCCACGGTCATCACAAATTAAAGAGGCTTCTTGGACGAGCTTCGCCACTGCCCCCCTCCACCACTCAAACAGCCCCACAAGCCTGCTCAAAAAGCCCACAACAGCAACTGAAGAGGATGCAGAAAGGGCTACACTCAAAGGGCGTTTGGCAATCACGCTCCGCCAACACAATTCCATCCTGCTGGGGGCTGCAGACCTTACTAGACACTAAACAACTTGCTTCATTAAAAATACAAAAGAACCATTCAATAATTTACTTTAAGGAAACACATCCATCTGCCCGCTTTGAAACGCTGTGTCAACTTATTTTTGGCACCAATTTCTAAGGGTCCCTAGGGGGCTCCCTTACTGTGCAGTAGTAAACAGAGCAGACGTCTTAATACTGATTTAAACATTAAACTATTTATTTCCACTGAGACTTCATTAAATATGACCATATCAGTAATATAACTCCACTAAACCATTTCCCACGTGTTCTCGATTAATGCTGTAATCAACAATTTTTTCAATAGTCAACTAGTTGCTGATTATTAGTCAACTAATATTAGTCAACTCATCGTTTGAACTTAATAAAGGCAATGTTCACATGGAACATCAAATACAAGAGATTTATCTTAAGTGATTATTTGCAAGCCAGCGTCATGTGATGCATGCCTACTTGACAAATACATGCATGGCATCAAGACATTAGCCCAGCTAGTTATAGACTATTGCATTGAAACAGATTAACACAAATGAGTTAACACATTAGTCCCAAGTTGCCCCAACATCATCTTTATTATATAATAAAGAAATAATTTTATTATATCAATAGCTGTTGTGTGTCATAATTTGCACAGAATATGTGGCGGACCTTCAAATAAAAATGTAAATTGAGGTTCTATCAAATGCAAATTATATCATTCTAAATATAAGGTTATAATATTAAGATTAGGATCTCTACTTTCTAGGACAAATGATATTTACAATAGTGCAGTAAATAAGATTATTTTAATAGTTAATTAAATTGCTAATCTATTCACAGGGAGCACCAATTATAATACATTTGCACAAAATTGAATAGTCAACGTTGGTAGTTTTTAAATCCACAAATGTACAACAAATTCCTAGTAAAATCAATTTTGTCTGCACTAATAGGGGTTGTAGTGCAAATCTGCAGGCAATAATGATAATTAAATTCCTTGGAGATTATTGATTATTTAATTAGTTGCGATTCATTTTATATTCGATTAGTTTATTTGACTAATCGTTGCACCTCTAGATTACACCATTTTCCACCCTGATGCCTTTTGATGTCTAGAAATTGAAAAAAAAAAAATTTTGTAGGTCATCTTTGCCACTCAAAAGTTAATCTGGTCCAGCCGCCCTGGGAAGGCGTCTCCAAAGATGCATAATGATTTGAAATGTTAGAAACTAACTCCTCGCCAGGAAAGCTGCCTGGTGCCCACCAGGTGGAGCGTGGCACTCTGGGTAATCCCATCAGTTGATGTTGGTGCTATGAGAGCTTGGTGAATCTAATGTAGCCATGGAGTCCAGCCCAACGCCATCCATCACCATAACTCAATAGCAGCCTCCGCAAGCCTTTTTTCTTCCTCTCACCCCCGCATGAAAAATCTTCGTTCTTCATTTTCTTGGCCATTAAGTGAAGTATGAAACAATCCCCCAGACGAGAATTTACCTTTTTTTAGTCGCTCTTTTAATCTGAAACGAGAGGCTATCTTCGTATCTTTGACATGAGCCGGCAGTTTAACTAAGTATTCACACGGGCATTAGCCTGGCAAACACTGCGCAGGATCTATGAGGGCATGATATCAGATTGATTTATTAGCAAGGTGAGAGACGTTTGTGTGTGCGCAGTTATGAAAATAAATATATCTTCAGATCAGTGGCTGTGCTTAAAGGTGATCTTGAGCCACAATTACATAATTCCTTGAAATAAAATTAAGTTATCTGCGCCACAGTAGCTCAGTCCGTTAAGATAGTGCACTACAAAGCACATACAGAGAATCGTGAGTTTGCTTTCCCTCACCAACAGCGCTGTCTCATGTCTCTTCCCACTTCCAAATAATCCTGGACAACGGGAGTGATGATGAATGTTGTGAAAATTGGGCCAAAAAAAAAAAAAAAACACCCCAAAAACAAACATTTAACGCATATGTTTACATTTACTCCCTCCACAGACAGCCAGGGGAAAATATAGCTGTTCTGCTAAGCCTGTTATCTACAACAATCTTCTCATGCTGAAATGTTTAATGGCTCTGTATGGTCTCAGCCCCAAAATAAAATTCATTAATTCATAGAAAGTGTTATGGCAATTTAACAGCACCAAAACAGTGTAGGGATATTTGAGGTAATAATAGACATGTTGAAGGTGAATGAAATGGAAAGTTCAGTCACTGTGTGTCCTCTATAGACATGCTGAGGTAACACCCCCCATGTTGGCACACAATCTGCCTCCAATGACATGAGCACAGTGAGGGTGATTAAAAAAAAAGTTGTTCCTTTGATAAAATTTGATAAACCATCTTTCAAAAGGAATTGAATAATCAATAATAGCTGTCTGTCATATAACTAAAAGTAATATCAAACAATCACAGTGACAATCATTATGGATTTTGTAAATCTTACGAGTGTCTCTCTCCCCCATTGAAACAGACGGACACAGGGCTCCACAGCATAGCCCCTGCATTGCACAAGTCCACGTTGCCCTCTAGAGGTGAAACTGTGGCTGAAGGAGAACGTGGCTGAACACTCATCACATAGTGTGACTCAATAAACGAGAACAAACATACTTGTCATGCCAGTCACGGTGAAAGGACGGCTGCATCACTTGATCCAATTAAAACTTTAAAGGGAAAACAAATACTTTGTTTTAACAGATCTCGTCTGTCACCTCATCTTCATGCAACACTGAAGTTAAATCGGTTGGTATTTAGACCAAGACGCATGTGGTGTGCAGTACCTAACCTGGGTCATTTCTCTACAGAGCTTTTCCTTCTGTCTGGGTTTTAAATTTCTTTTTTCGCCGCAAGCACCATTTCTCCTTTTATTGACAGCATTAGTGTAAAAGGGGGATGAGAGAGCAGGTACTAGCGGACATGTAGTACATGACCGTAAGCAGGCACGATCTTACGCCGCAGTGTGTGCTGTGATCTAAGCCACAGCAACAAAACTATGTATGGGGCTGGAGCAGTCTTATTCGCTGCGCCACGGGGCCAGTCCCTACGACTGTTATGTCAGAATAAAATAATTGCTGTTTCTTCATGCAGTCTTTGTCAACTATGAACAAATTCTATAGCTGCCAGTAATTGAGAACTTTATGAAGTCCCTGGACAACATTCAACAAACCATAGCCTAGTTGTGTTTTGTCTGTGTGTATTGATATCTTTCAATGTTATTTTCATACTTGACTTTGAAAATCGATATTAAATATATTGTTATGCATTATCCATTCTCTAAGTGTTCCATTGAAATTAATGTACAGAATATATTGAATGAATTAAGTTAAGATGTTAACGCATAGTCGCTTTCCCACAGTTATATGCATGAGCATGGCCCCTCGTCCCTGCTCTCATCCCCCGTATACACCAACACTGTCAAAATGCAAAAAATCCGGTGGCACCGAAAAAAAAATGGCTTCGGAAAAAAATTAAATCTGGAGAAAATACAACAAACCAAATCAAAGTCTAATCGAATTATTCTTGATTTGGGAAAAAAACACATTTTAAACATTTCCCATTAAGCAATATTTTTTCATATTAAATCATGATGCATCAGAAATTGAGATCTCAAAATCTCAATCATCATAATTAAATGGAACGAAATTGGATAATTTTGTTAAGATCTTTTAAATATGTAAATCCTAGAACTAGGATAATTGCGGTACGTCAGTGTAGTAACTGATTTAGTACGGCAACACAATGAGACACTTGGTTTTGTTGGTTCTATAGTACAAGTATAATTCTACTCCGATAGCTCAAATCGTTTATGAACCGGACACAATTAATAAATGAGTAGGTTCAAGGACAGATATGGCCAAACTGTATGAATATTGAAATAGATCTCCAGCCCCCACTTCTTCCCCTCCAAACTGTAGGACCGTCCCTCCACCTGCCATGGACCTGCCATGCTGCAGTGCCCTCATCTGCAGTGCAGTGCATACGTCGCCCTGGCAGTGTGAATCAGGTGTATTTAAAACCAACCTATCATATTCACCACGTGCTGTGGGACGTGCACCCAGAGAGGTCTTCTCATTTCATTCTCTACTGCAAATACAGACACTAGAACATCAACAAGAACCACAGCGGAAGGAGTTCTTAGGGGCTGGTGAACACAGCAGAATGACTAATAGGCTTTTAGTCTTTTACATGACCCAAGTTAACCCTAAAACCAGGCAGAGGTTTCTGTGGATTTCTAATGTTCTAATAATCCGTTTGAGTGCTAAACGACTTCTGCAGAAGTGTTTCACCCAAGACAGCAATAGATATTTCTGAACTGGGAGTTCTAAAAGACCACTTTCCATAGAAAGTAGAAATCCCATTAAGTTACTTCAGATGCACATTGTAGATTAAATATTGAAGTGCAAATTACCTAGGGTTAAAATGACTGGCATTTAAGGGATGGATTAGAAATATGAATAATATTGACTCATTCCAGCATTTCTAGCTATATTAATATGGGATTAATACAGAGTCGTGTTTCCAGTGACTCCAATAAATGTATCACTAGAGGGCAGTCTAATCTTATCTATTGTCCTTGCTCCAGACCAACCGCATGGAAGGGGGGTGGGGGCTATGCTGTGTGTGGATGTGGTAGAGGAGGTGGTGGGGTGTCAAATATCGCTGTTTTGCACTGCAGAAACATTAAACATTTCACTGTATGTTAAAATGTATTACAGTCTGAATCAAGCCTAACAATCATTTCAATTATTTGATTCTCAATCATTTATCTGAGGCCGAAATCAAAATGAAGCAACCCAGTTCACCTTTTAAAGAAATTAGCAGAAATATAAATATCCAATACTTCTCCAGTTCCCTTACTTCAGGAGAGGCAGTTTGAGAAATGCTTTACAAATAATACAAGAAGAGTTTTGTGTGAATATTATGGGTTAGCAATATCAGAAGTTCCTTGGATAAAACATTTGGTCACAAGTAAAAAAAAAAAAGTTTGCCCTATGCTTAGAAGATGAAAACTAAGCATTGAAGAAAACATTAGCTAGATGTTGAAATCTTCGACAATTGAGCAGCATGCATTCCCCAAAAGACTTGCTTGATCTTGAATACTATCTGTGACGTAAAATACTTCCTGGCTCGCCGGCTGCTCAGCCAATAGCATCCCAGCACAGCCAACAGCACCGCGTGGACAATTTGGCGGCCCGTCCCACTTGCTGAGCAGAGCTATATGACTTACCCCTGGAATGGTTACAGCAGCTCAGAATAGCCAGCGTCAGATGCCTCGCTGTCGTCCATGTTGTTATTTGGAGATCTCATGATATCGCCCTGCATGGCTATACTCGATGGAGCCACAGCGGATAACAGCTTTCTATGTTTTTTATCCAAACGAATGAGTCAACGCTGATTTTGTGATAGATTACATGGAAAGAACACTTTCTCTTCCATGTTTGTATGGGGATTTTAAAAAGTGTAAATTAACAGTAAGCCGCCAGATTCCCAATGTTTGCAACAGTGGACATTTTTGGTCATCCCACTCTTCGACGCATTACAATCCAACTTGTTCAAGACTCCCCTAGTGAATTGTGCCAACTCCCAGCATATTGACATTCAACCACTTCATCTCTTTCCCAAAACTCATGCTAAATTCTGTTTGTAAAGTGTGCCATAAGAGGATGTCATACTGTGTGTGTATATTTCAGCTGTTATGACAAGATCCCTATTTGCAGACACAAGCAGAGAGTGCAGCAACATTGCTGCCTGAAACACTTTTCAACCTGTCTGATGCTGCAGAAATCGGACCTGTGCATGTCATTCAGAATCCCAAGGTATTCCCGAACTGCATGTGCTGTATGTGCTCGCTCCCCCCCCCCCTCTCTCGCTCTCTCTCTCTCCTTCTCTCGCCCCTTCCCATCTTTCTCTCTCCCTTTCCCTCTGCATCTTTCTCTCTCTGCTTCTATAAAGCGCATGTTGGCATGCACATATGCAGCAGAGACTGCCAAACTTTTTTTTTCGCCCTCCATAAACCAATCTGCAGAGCGTGTGCATGCCGAACCAAAGACACTAATCCGAACGGGTCACGGATCAACATCAAACCATTGCACCACTACTAGTGTGACACATTTGACAATTGATAGGTTCAACTAGTTAGTGGACTCAACAACAGAACATTTACAGGGTTCAGAAACCCTACCATGAAACTGGTCGGGCCAGGCACGGCTTCCATTCAATTAGTACCATTAATTCACAGCAGAGGAACCAAGTTCTTCTGCTAGGATCTCTATGTTCGTGATCTGCCAATAAAGATCATGGCAAAGGTCTCGTAGAAGGTCTAGTCTGTACAATGATATTCCTTATGCCGCAATACATATATTGCAATCTATGCTTTAGCGCTGTAGCAATGCAATAATGCATTTGTGTGGTCACAACCATCACCTGCATATGTGACAGAAACTGTTGAACAGGTGTTGCACTCAGTTGCAGGAGTCACACCATGCGAGTGGCCGAGGACAGAGAGAGATGGAAACTGAAGAATGGAGGGCCAAAGGAACTAAAAAACGTATTATAACATTGAAGCCAATGCTCATGAAAGCAGTTTTTCTTCTTTCTACCTTTTGCACTACATTTTCTTTTTTGCAAACAAACCTATGAAAGCAATCATGTAAGCAATCACAAGCGTAGACACAGCCTGAACAAAAACAATACGGTCAGATTTCAACTGCCAATAAAGGGCTCCTGAAGCTGAAGCAGAGACGCACAATTTATTTCACTTGATGGTGTTTGTTACTGGATGACATGAGACAAAGGGTTCAATACATTAATTCTAGAGGTATCGACAATTGTATAAAACGATGCATCAATTCAAACCATAGTGGAAAATAATAAACCATAAAGAATCAGATGATGACACTGCAGTGAAGCGCACTTGTGGAGATACACTTGAGCATGTTTGTGTGAAGTGGATTCTCTCAGACAATGTCAGAACATGAAGCTACTTCTCGTATAGTTCATTTCCTAGTTTAATACTACAAACAAGAATTCAGACTATGAATGTCAAGTCATACACTATATGCCATTATCTGGAGATGAAAAAGTCCAGAAACAGGATGGGTCCAAATTAATTCTCACCCATCTTGTCAGGTATACCTTAAAATATTAATGCTTTTCACAATTAACATCCAGTCCCAACAAGCTGGCTTTTTATAGAATGTATACCCTTTCCCAGGCAATTCAAATATAAAATGTTTGATAAATGGTATTTGACTACATATTTGTATAGTTATCCCATTCGTTGGGATAACTTGGGAATGTGAGCATTGAACCAAAATAATACATTTTTAATAATGGAAAAGCACAATTGTCCTAGAAAGTAGAGATGGTCTGATATTAAACACATATAATATATTCAGATAGAACTTCAACATTGTTGGAGTGTGCAGGGTGTACATCTTGCCATGAACACAGCTGGCACTAAAGTCTTAAAACATGGCTTTTCTCTGGTTGCTGAGGGGAAGTGTGTTTCAGCAGCCAAACTGAAGTGCAGTGGGGACAAGCCCCTTGGAAATGAATGCAGTGATAAGGAGTGTTAAAGCCCCATAACCAGCGGATGGAGCGCTGTGATGCAGACTCAGGGAAAGTTCCAGTCATTGAGCAATAAATTTCATCTGCTCAGCACCAAATTAGTGGAGGATGCTGCGCTCCAGGTTCCAAACTCTGCTTATCATTGGCCACATGCTCCGGGCCACTCGCCGTGATGTGGGCGGATGATTGTGTGTGTGAAATTCACACTCTCCACCATGAGTTAAAGGGAAAACGTGAGTTTAGCTCAAATCTAGAGGAGGAAAGATCCTATTACCCATTACCGTACCGTATGAACATCATGTTTGTTAATACAGTGCGATGAATGATTATTTCGATCAACTATTGATCAACTACTAATTATTTTCGATCAACTCATCCAATTCCAGTCCTTTTCAAATTCGGCACGTCCCAGTGCCAGGGTTTTCTCAACATGTGTTTTTTTTCCAAGACCCATAAAAAATTAAGTTCTCTGTCCTCGTCGTCAAGACACATGGCAAAGGAAACGTCAGGCTCTACTTGATCATGTTTCTACGCATTTCCATTCTTTAGTTATAGCCTCCAGCAAAGGGGTGGGTATCACTAAACACTGCTGATTTCCTCACAAAAACTGATGTGCCGACCGTAGCCACTAGTTGGCAATTTACACCGCCACTACACTACACTTGCCAGATAGAGGTACTGCACACAATATTTTTTTGGCAATAAAAACAAAAGATGTGGCAATGTTCTTTTGGCATTCAGCGGTACAATTCACAAAAGCGGAAACGTGTCTTTGGCAAAGAATGAGTTAATCAGACATTTTTACACTAATCAGACATTTTTACACAACTATTAATGGTGTTGACAGTGAACAGTGAACAATGGAGAATAAAAACATCTAAGCCACAATTTGATGTATGAAGTATGGGGGCAGGCCGCACGGCACAGCGGATTACAACTGCTCCTCCAAGCCAAACCCATACATAGTCTTGTTGCTATGGCTTAGATCACAACACACTTAGCACCGCGAAATGGCTTCCTCTCAGTCTGCAAGTACAGCAAGTCTGCTAGTCCCCACCCTCTCATCTCCCCTTCACACCAACACAGTCAATAAAATGAGAAAAAAATAACACAGAAAGACAGACTACTATACCTAATAAGCCGATTCCTTTTTGATATTAAATTGTGATGTGCATCATAATGCTTTGCAACATTAAATCAGATAAAATTGCTACACAATAGGCTTGGGCAATGTAACAACAATATCCTGACATTTCAAAGATATTTCACTTGAGACTGGGAGTTTTTAGCAGGCACGACTGTTGTATAATTTTAAACCTTTCTATTTTATCCCAAACTCCTCTTATTCCATTTTCGAAAGCAGTTACATAGCAGCCTAGAAAAGCATAGACCACAAATGTAATCCGCAGTAAAACTAGCGAACATTGACCATTTATATGGGATTACTATTTTTTTAGTGGCAATAATATTGGATATTGCGATATTTTCAATTGGCAATATCGTGACATGGAAATGAGGGCATCGCCCCACCAAACTACTTTAGCCGACCCCTGTGTCGCCCATGAATCATACGCTTTAAAAAAAGGACAGCGTTGTGGCAAGTGCATAAACTTAAAGCCTTAAATTGGACCATGTGTGCCGTGTAAAAGCCATGCCAGTGGAGCGCTCAGCTGGAGAGCCAATGAAGCCTCGACCATCACCCTGTAAAAGAAGCTCACACAGGACGTTTGTTCACCATAAAAACTTGGATCACCAGCGCACGAGATAAGAATAGAGTTACTTGTGTTTGATTTCCTCTGGGCTGCTTCCGCGCAACGCTATAAAACTTGGCAGGAAACCGAGCGCTGGAGAAGAGGAAAATTAATGTTTATAGAATGCAAACAATTTATTAAATTATGCCTTCTGCACCAGCAAGAATTAATGTTCTGATTGTTCTTTCTTTGGGATCTCCGAGTATGTACGCACAACCAAACTAAAAACAAGGGTACAATCTAGGAACAGACATGAAAGAACATAGGAGGCTATCCATAATAACTCCCTTAGTTACTTTACAACTATTAGCACTATCAATCAAAAAAAAGTTTCTCAAATATGTCTAGCCAACTATTTTGTTAATGATAATCGACAATAAGTAAATTAATCATGGTTATTGTCAATTGTGTGCTGTCTCTTTCCCCAGTTAGTACAAATTTGATAATAAACATTTCTGAAAATATGAAATATTAAAATCAAGATCCAAAAGTGAATATATTGACATAATAATCACTGGTTATTTTTGCTCGCTGTGAATATTGTTGAGAACTCGATTACTTGGCAACTACTAGAGACTACTAAAATAATCGTTAGTTTCAGCCCTATTCCAAGAGATCGAATGATCCACCGAGGTGAGGCAGTTTACAGTGGTGTGTTTTTGTACTTCACAATGGAGTAAACATACCATCTCTCCCATATCCCATCATTGTGCCAATGAGTGCTCTAGTACAGGCTGAACCAAATAAAAATGCACTGGCATAAAAGCATCAACCTGTACTAAATAAGTCCTGATTGTTCTGTGACTGTACTACTATTCTCAATCCTTTTATTTCTGCTCTCAATGACAGATCGGAGCGCTAAAAATAGGACGGGTGGTGGGCACTGGGCAGTCTTTTATAAGGACATAGAACACAGCATGACCACAGAGTTCAAAAGGAAGCCTCCCCCTTTTCTGGCAAATGTTGTTCAAATACTTAATTTCACACACACACTTCACTCCTAGAATCACGCCGATTACCATACCATTATCCCTTTACTAATTTTGATTGCCGGCTCTCTGTATCAGCAGCTACCAATACAGTTAGCATTATTATATTATTAGGAAGTAACGTCAACCCCCAGAACACACTAAAACTATTCCTAATACATTACACATTATATACTCCTATATTTGTCAAAAATGTGTTACAGGGAGTACTCCACAGGAGCATGGAGAACTATAGGGCAAGATTCACTGATTGATCTTCAAACCAAAAACTGAACTGTAAATTTAAAGCTATATTGCCAACCACCATTGTCGTCGGTTCAGACTCCCCCTAAATGCCTAAAAAACATGACAAAAAAACTCATGCCCAGACAGCATGACGACGACACCAGACTCACCCGACGGCGACAGAAGCCCTGAGCAAAGCCCTGAGCAATGATGCTAATGCTGAACATCTTGAGGACTTTCTGGGGCTGGCTGTGCCCCTCGGCCTGTACCACATCCTCCGGACAAATCAGAGCCTCCTGGCTCTCCGATCGGCTGAGCCTTGCCTTCTTCGAGTCTTCCTTGGTCATGTTCCGGCGACCAGCAGTTGATTTAAACCGCAACATGGTAAAAAAAATAAAATCTTAACTACAACTACCCATGCGTATGGACTCCCAGATATCCCACCAAGCTCAAGTTATTTTCACCAAGGCAGATAGCGATCCCTGGCATGTCCGCAGCACGCAGCAACCGGTGGGCTCCATGACGAGCTATCGGCGACCGTGGTGCTTGCACTGTCCCCGCCGAGAACTAACCCCGCTTCGCCGACACACAAACACCCACTCACTTCGCCACCTCACTTTAAAATATCTCCGAGGGCGTGAGGTCAGCTCCGCGCTCTGTGCCAGCACCAGCAGCTGCTGCTGTTGGGGGCCATACGAAGAGAAGAGGATGCAAGACGCCACACGTGTGGATCTCACACAGTGAATCGGGGGTGCACGGAGGGTGTCTGAGGAATCCACTGCCACGCAATCAGTGGCTAGGGACGCTTCCCACAGTTTGTCTTCTTTGTCACTTGGTTTGATAAATTGATACGATTCAAAGCGATGAGCTCTGTCTAGGAAGGTGCGTGGTGAATGGAATAAAAGCAGCTAAGTGTGGTATCGATTCAGCCCAATGCCGAAGGTCTAACACCTCGCACTTATATGCTGCCAACAGTACCGCAAGGTTGTTCATGGTTCCCTCTCAAATTGCCTACTGGTACACAGCCACATAGCAAACACGTCCGGCTCCCCGCCTGCTGCACCGCGCACCGAGCCTCGGCGCCAATCATGCACAGTTGTAGATGCAGTGTCTAGTGAGTCAGTAATTTAAAAGCGGCAAGTCATGGAGCAGTCCTAGCCAATAGCATGCAGCACCACACAGGACTCAACACGTTATGTTGCATGCATAAAATAGGTACTCATTAATGCAAAGGTTCTCTCTAGCGCGGGTTTCCATTGCGTAAAGTCCATGGACATATACGGACGTGTGGAAGTATTGTATATTTTCCTCGGAGCATAAGCATTATTCAATGGTGTAAGCCGTAGACAACAGTAGGCATGCACTGAATGTATGGAAGCAGACATTTTTGGTTAGATTTGGGTATCCAACAATCGATTAATGATCGACATTCTTCGTTTATTAAGACCACAGGAGTTCTGACTTCAGTCCACCTAAGGAGGCTTTCCCAGCACACATCACATGTTTAAATTGATCATGCATGCTCTAGTTTCATCCAACAGTGGGAAAAAGAACATTCCTGCTAATGCCCTTGACCAAGATACTGGCAGCAGATATAGGGCTGGTCTCACAGTGGCTGAAATTGCTGTAGAATTACACCATTCCCGGTAATGACTTGAGATCACGTTTATGAAATAATTTTCAAACATTAAAACCACCAATTATTTTATCAATACCGCTTCAAGGTTATTCAAGTGAATATCAATCTGGAGCTACAATAAATAACAAATTGTACGTAACAATGCATCACAATTCAACATGAGGACATTGGCTAATCACTGTTTTTACTAGTTTGTAGAATTGAAATAGGAAATGTGCTTTAAAGGTTTTTCAACAATTTGCTTCAAAAGTCACCACAGTGCCCTCTGCTGATTCTTTGATTATTCCATTTTCCTGCATCATGTGCCGTCAATACTGTCATGCTAGGAGCAAAAAATGCATAAGAGCAGTGGCAAATTAAAGCATGTGTAGTCTTTGGAACGCCTCAAAATGGTTTTGGATGTGAATTCAGACTAGGGATGTCAATGTAATGCATTATTCGAATAATCATTCATTTTATCGGCTATCACAAAACCTAACCTGCAAAAATTTTATTATAACTGTAATATTGAGTTTTCTTGCCATTAATGCTCTTGAAACTTGCGACATTATGGGCCAACTATGGACAGAAGGAAGAGATTCTTAGATGGTACAGGCACGTATGATCAAATGTATTGTCATACACATTTGATTGTGTGGTAAAAAGAAAAATCAATTACATGTTATCGATTTTTTCATTGATTAATTCATCAACATCCCTAATTCAGGCTTTTTACCCCCGAACGGTTGCCATTAAGTTGTGACAAGTTGGACCAAGTATTAAATATTCATTAAAATGCAATGGAAGCAAGACGCTAGAGAGTAAACAAGTCAAAAGTCATTGTATACAGGACATGGAGGAGCATTGAGCTTGTTAGAGCTGGGTTTACGATGTGCTCCGTGCTGGTTGTAATGTGTGAAGGCAGGGTGTCTCAGGAACCATATTCACCCAGACACGCAGCAAAAGGATGTACCTCCACGCCCGGCGTCCTATAACTCAACCACGAGACAGCATGGGGCGCCTTGAGGGAAATTGAATAGTGCCATGGGCATATGTAGCACTCGCCCCAGCCCAAGACACGCAATATTTGGTATCCTCCAACAATAGATAAAGTCATGGCAAGCTGGCATACACTTCAATAACGTCTACTAGTTCTCAAACAACATACAGGATAACAACATACTCATACTGCTAGTAAACACTACTAGAGATTAATTTCATGAGTGGTTATGCTTGGATATAATTACTAATAACATGTCGCATATTACATAATATTGCGAAACTTTTCTGTTTCGCCGTCTCCACTCATTGCTAACATTTCCATTTTTTAGTATTGGCATGGAACAGCCTAGTCTTCCATGCTAAAATTTTAACATATTGTAGTAAACCGCCTTATTGTTAGTAACACATTCAAAAAAGATTTATAGTATTTGAATTGAAATTCTAACAACATTTAAAGAACAAATTCCAACTCTGAATTTTGGAGAGCATCGACAGCTCATGCAACCAGTAATAATTAAATAGAATTGAGGTTGGCTGTGCAGCTGTCGAGGAAACTCCAAGTGCATCACACTTCAGTCAGCAGACCAGCCCAGCTATTTCAGTGAGCCAATTACACAGCTGGCACGTACCAGCGAACATGACACTTCCATTAACAGTGCCATGGCCACCAGGGCTGCGCATCGCAACTAACCACGATTGTGATTATTCAAGCAGTCATATCAATATCACAATTCAATGTAAAGGAAATATTTGCTGATTAGACCTACACTTCAATCAAATATCACTTTTTGTTTTTTTAGCAATTTGTTCGGCGCCATTTTCACATTTCATTGACAGGGTTAGCTGTGAAATTGAGCCGGGAGAGGTCGGGGTGGGCATCACAGAAAGGGAGAACGAGCGACGCTGCCCGTACCTGGAAAATAAGTCACAGGCACCATACATGTGCTGGATGCGGATGTCTCACCGACTGCGCCACAGACCGAGCACACTTGACGTCTTTTACTGATAACAACCCGATTTGAGAGCATTTGGCGGAGTGCTGCGGCAGCTATGTGCGGAATGAAGATACAAAACACATTAATTAATAGATTACAATAAAAATGTAAACAACTTGAATTAATCCATGTTACTGCAGTATAGCCACATACCCAACCCCGGGGCACTGCTAATAAAGCGCCATCAACACAGTCAGTACATGCACACTCGGTCCTGTGCCGCCGGTCACCAAAACATGATTAGTCCACTGTAATTGACTGGAATGTCAGCCACGCAACCAAATGAAACCTCAAGTCTTGAGGTGGAATGTGAAAGGGTCAACGGGGGCAGATTTCAAAACATCCCTTCACACAGAACTTAACACTTTCCACATTAAGATGTGCAAGTTAAATCAATTCATTTAACCGAACAATTACTAAACCATTCATTCATCCAAGGCTTTTGTTTCAGTTACAATCATTTATCAATATGCAGCGATGTTTCAATGTCCATAAAATATTTCTGGATAAGTCATCTAAAAATCTGGGGGGCGTCATTGGCAGAGTGGTTATGGGCACCGCACCCAATGTGCCCCCATTAAGATTAATGTATCTACGTCGCTACGAAATCAATCGACCAATCAATGCAGACGTGGGGGGAGTTTGCATGGGCTGCGCAAGTCGTGGGCGGAGTCGTCCCGCCTACTGTGCTGTGACTGGATAACACAATTTTAATTTCACGTTTTTTTTTTTAATACGTTTTCCGACCCTGGTTTTACCAGACCCAATGCAAGGATCTAGTGATGTGCGATGTGTGGATGATGCGTTGGTTCTGGCTTGCCAGGCTACGCGTCTACCACAGCATCCGCAATGCTGCAAGTTGGCCTCCCTAGTCCACAATGGCCAGCCCCCGATCTCTTCAACAGCTTACAAAAGAAGATGCTCTCTAGTTTGTAGAGAATACAAATCAACAGGTTTAAAACAGACTGGCTTTCATACAAAAATAAACGTCGTTGGCACCGGAAGGAAAGTATTGCAAAAACGTCCATCAACTCATGACTCCTATAACATGCATCACAAGGCGAAATGATAGCATTCTAACCTCTACACACACGCTGAAACAACTCTGTGTCTAGCTTTGTAGTGCACCAGCAGTCTTTTGTGATGAATAAAACCAACAGCTGTTCCCACATTAATTTTTATCTGAGCTTCATGCAACGACCGCCGGGCTTGGTGGAGACAGTTTTTCTGCAGCTCAACGTCAACGGCATAAACAAAGAGTGTGCACCGTAAACAGCAGCAGACTCGAGCAGTCATCGAGCTTTAATCCCTATAAGCATGTCGAGCAACGATGCTGAGAGGATTGTGTGCTTTTTTTTGACTTGGAAAACACTGTTCCAACAAAATGCTACAGCTGAGGCAAAAGATATATTAGTACACTACAGACAATGTGGAAAAAAATTACTAGCAAATGCCTCCCTCCTTGGTGAAACGCATGGAGAAAACCTCTTCCTATATTGCAGCAATGAAGGGTAAGCTGATGGAAATGAGTGTTATCTGCAATAAGCAGAGGCGGCTAAAAATTAATTTGAAAAAAATAATATAAAATGCATTAACATAACTTTTACAAAATAAAGATTAAAACCTTATTTTTGCACCCTTTCATGAGAGTTGATATTTTTAGAACAGAAAATGTGTACAGATCCGATTTTCTTGGTTAAATTGAAAAACGTTTCAAAAATGTACAAAAAACTGAAACATCAGTACAAACATTTTCGCCCTCTTAAGGAACAATAATCAAAAATACCATATGTATACTATATCTGAATTTTGGTTATTCATGGTTCTGTTATATGCATTTTGTTTTTGTATTTTCAATGCATAATTGCCTTTTATATAAGCAAATACATATTATTTGATTGCTAGATTAAATAGATGAAAGTTTGTAGAATTCTCCTGCAGCCCTAGGCCATACATTTTCTGTAGGGGAAAACGCTATAAATTCTAACGTCAAGACCAACAGAGCCATCCTTACTCTTTGCATTGGATGCACCTGTGTATATTATACAGTTTAGCTTTCACATATTTCACTGGATTCATTCATGTATGCATGCGTGCCTTTTCCAAGCTGCCCGGAGCAGCACAGAATACAAATGACGAGGGCGGGGCTCTTTTACATGCACTTAATGTTCCCACGCATACATGTTCACTCCGCCCCGGCGGCGCACGTGGCGTGGAGAGACAAGCAGCGAAGGCTGTGGAAGGCCCGAGTCACCTGCAGGCTGGTGACATCTAGTGGTTAATAGAATCATACGCTAGGCGCATGTCCGGTGCTTGTTATGCCGAAAAAGAATGACAATTTTCTAGGCATGCGGCACGACATCACTCTAATATTATGTAACATAAATACATTATAGAAATAGCAGAGTATATGCAATAATATGAAATAGTCTAATTGTCTGCATTGGGTACAATATTGTCTTATTATTTAGGCCTAAATCAGTTCATGTAAAAGAACGTTAATAATGTATTGTCATGTCAATGTGTATTCTGACTTAAATGATGGTAGTGTGTCCATTTTCATTCTTTATAACTGACATAATGAAATAGTCTGAAATGGTCAGAAAACCTCTGACGCCAACACGCATTCAATTTAAAACATATCCCCACCAGGAGAGGGCAGTGTACGCCTATTAGTTCGTTTACTAGCCACTGTCACTGCAGTCTCATCTAATCCACGGTACTCCAGTTTAGCCACAAAGTAGGAAAAAAAATAGTATGTACGCATAGGAAGTTCAAGAACGTATTATCAAGCTGTTTGGTGTTATTGGCATATACAAGTCTCACAAAAAGTACAAGCTTGTTGTTGAAGTAAAAATACATCTATAAAATGGACAGTTACTATTGTCTTCATAGAACGGAGCAACACCTCTTGATATTATACACACTGTCGTATGTCACAGGCATTAACAAGAAAACTGTAAAACAGACAAGATGGATGATGTGCTGGATAGAACACAATTGCATTGCAAACACGTTGGGGATCAAGATGGAGCTCAGATGTCAAATTAGTGTAATCGTGTCGAGATTCAGGCTGTGATCAAATAAAGACGAGTGCCGAACATAAGCCGTTGGTTCAACAACCACAGCTGCCATTCAAGTCTCTCTGTCACACGGCTCTGCATCTGTTGACATTTCCTAAGCTAACTACATAAACATAACACAGTCCATGGTAGGCAACCTAGTCAGGAGAGCCGTTGACTGCAAAGGCGAGTCTGAAGCTACCTTTAGCTTAGGGTACCAACAACCCAAACAGGTGGTTTACACACACACAGGGAAAACCATTTCTTCTCTCACACACACACACACACACACACACACACGGTACAACAAAAAATACTTTTAGTGCTAGCAGTATGTGTGGCAACCCATTATCAAGTGCTCGTAGAGAGCGCGATTGCGATTGACGCCACCGCCGAACATTCTACATTTCCCCGACCCAGAAGTCTGGTCACGTGACAGTGGTAAGTGGCCAGCGATCTATCGGTAAGTTTGTGATGAAGTATGATTATGTTACTTATAGGCTACAGAAATGCAGCAAAATTGTATCACATCTCCCGTTGTTCATTTCCAACAACTCTACAAAATTTCATCCAGATCCGTGCACAACTTTTTCAGTTATCTTGGTGACAGAAAGACGGACAAATCAACGCGACCAAAAACAACCTGCTTCTGCGGCGCAGGAAATAATAGAGGATAGACTACCAAATACCTGGCCACAACTAGTAAGACTCCCTTCCGGCTGATATTCACCTTTCTCCATCTCTAGACAGATTCAAAACCCATCTATTCTCCATGGCTTTCCATAATTAGATAGCTACCTCCTTCGGTTCCTTGAAAGGATTTATTCATTATTATTATTTAGTTGTTTTAACAGTGCTGTATAGCTTGCCTACACCAAACTAGATAGCACCTGCTCCTGAGCAGAGGTGGAGTTGTACAGTGAACACTCATGTAGTACTAGAATGCTGTAAACAGAGCAATTATAATTGTCAATAAGAGTAAGCCATTTTGATGACTATATACGTTATTAACCAACAGTTTATGGATATAGTTAAATTTAAATTGGCACAAATTATAAATTGTGGATGGATTTTAAAAACAAACTAGTGCCAAAAAACTTTAAACAAATCACAGACAATGTAAATATATGGCCTTGTTGTGCATATATTTATTATAACATAATAAACATAATACATGTATTTATTATAACAATAAACATTGGGTGGACCGTTTTAGCACTCGTACACATGTGGTGTGTGTAGTACGCCATTGCAACCACTAGATAGAGCTATTGCCTAGCAAGTAAAGGCAAGTGACCACACGGGGAGCAGGCAGTCTCTGCTGAACTTGGCAGGTCAGTGACCCAGTGGGCAACACGCCTGGAATAAATAATTATATTACTACTATTGAGGCCATTTATTATCAAATTTATTGAATTTCCGACTTATGGAAAATGTTTAATAATGAAATAAATTATAATTAAATTACACCAAACAACTACCGTTACAATAGTATTATAAACAATACTAAAATATTAGATATAATAAAAATACTAGTTATAGTAATTATTATTTCATCATCATCATTTATTATTAATATTATTTATTTATATTATATTTATTGTTTTTAATTGTTAATGTTTGTTAACGGGACTTGGACCTAGGAGGCGTTGGAAGACGGATCTCTGCAAATTCAAGTTCATGACCCAGAAGGGCCATTGCACGCTTCTGGAGAAATACAGAGGCTCTCACGCTGGGGGTGTGGACAAAGGCACTATCTGAATATCTGCGTCTGGAGAGACTAACATTAATAGCAAAGGGCAAGCCTAACGATTTGGGAAGATTGTGGAGACCATACATGGAACTGTTGGAGAACGACCATAGGGATACTTCCTGAATGGACAGGCCTAACTCTAGTCTCCGATTGCTAATACACATTTTCTGCCATTTCCCATGACATCACCACAACCTGGAAAACTGAATGGAAAGTGGGCGTGTCTCTTACCTTCTTCTTGTTAGGCGAGCTTTGGTGTGTGCGGCCCGAGTCCAGGCTGTGGACAGAGAGATTGTTCCTGAGGGAGGACCTCAAGCCGTCCTCCTCTTCGTCCTCCTCGTCCTCCCTCCCACTCTCAGATTGTTCAAAGTCATCGCTGTCTTGGTCCATCTCCTCCTCCTCCTCGTCCTCCCCTCCCCGCCTCCTCCGCCCCCCCTCTGTCCTCTCGTCCTCCCCGTCCTGATGGCTACCGTTGTTGTTCTCCTCCTCCTGCGAGTCCAGAGGCCGGTCGTCGCTCCACGTCCAACGCCTGGAGGTCTTCTCTTCTCTCCGTGGTGTACGCTCGCCTCCTCCTCCCCCCTCGCCGGTGGTGGCGGCGGTGGTGTTGTTGCAGCGAGGCTGGGAGTCCGACTGCTGATGCTGCTCCTCTTGGCCAGCGTTGGAGGCGCTGCTTCGGGGCCCGTTGCTGAGTCCCGACTCTGGAGGCACCCAAGGTTCCTCTCGCTCCTCATCATCAGCCTCTTCCTCCTCCTGGAAGCAAACAGAATGTGGTTTAGTTTCCTACACAATAAATTAATAGCTCAAAGCCATAATACAAGGCATCTTTTCTTTTCTGTAATTAGGGGTCAAGCAGTGAATCTGCGGCACTTTGTAGCTTTTTCTATCATTATTTTCCTCCTATGGGATGTCAACGGAAGCCCATAGAACCGTAAAAATTAGCACTAGACAGCAATGCCTGCAGTCTGCACTCTAGCACCACGGGCAGGCCAAAGTTGCAGGTACATTTATGCTAGTAACTTTCAAAACCTAGGTCCAATTTTCACAAACTTGGCATCGCTGGAATCCTTGGGCCAAGTCAATTGTGAAACACTTCATGTGGTCATTTCCTGTCAGGTAGATCTCCCACTCTTTCTAATTTTGTGAAAATCACTAAAAAAGACTCACCTCCCCGAATTTGACTAATTCTTCTAAAATGTGTATATACCATCTCTCGGGTCCCAGAAGGCAATATTGATTCCTCACTGTGATGCAGATTGTCCTAAGAGTAGCCAAAATGTCATCATTCCACGTATGGGCACTACATTTGCAGGAGGGAGCCATAGAAAAAGCCAAGTCGATACCTTGTAGCATTCGCAAATAGTTTGCAGTTCGATTGAAGACTTTTACGCACATTTGGGGGCCCTCTAAATTACCATAGAGCTTTAGAGATCTGCTTAGCAGAATTAACTTTTACGCAAGTAGTTCTTTTCAAATACAGCCCAGCCTCATTTCTACGTATGTTTTACAGCTGGAATCTTCATGCCTTTGTTGTAAACCATGAGCCGAGCTCTGTAAATTCCTACCCATGTAAAAGACCCTCAGCTTATAGCCACAAAAAACGCAGCCTGGCAACACCGAAGGAATGTGTGCACCTGCTGGTGGCTGGTATCACCGCATGTTTCTGGACAGAGACCCCGCTACCAACGGGTATCTCAAATTAAAAAGACTTTGCACAACCAGAGCGTGAAGGATCTGGAGGTGCAGGCCGCTGTACAATTGACTAATTAGGAAATAAACTAAACCGGCACATTCTTCACTCGCCCTCTTCGATTTGCTGCAATCTGCAACTCTTGGCCCAACTGCATCTGTAGAAGCAGTTGGACTTTGGTAATGTGTTAGATTGGAGGTACTTACATTTATAACTTTTGTCGTGGTCGGTCGCTATTGACTCCCGCCATGCCATGTTTTCGTAGTTTTGGTCGTTTTTAATGCAACTCAAAATGCATTATGGATTATATTGCTTCGTCTACACTCTACAGTACATCAGTGCACTACTTTTTGCAGTGCATTGTGGGGCACTTTCAGTGCACTATATAGGGTACATGGAGTATTCAGACACCCCTATAAAATGGTGTGTGCCCCATATAGTGCACTATATAGGGAATAGGGAGCGATTTCGGCCATTTAATTAGAATTAAAATGGCATGGTGCAAGGTCAGATAGATCATACTGATTATTTTGACAGCATCCATTCCCAAAATGTAAGACGGAACTTACCCTGTCTTGAGGCCGCCGCTCTTCATCTTCACCCTCCTCCTCTTCCTCCACCACCACCCTGTTCATGTGCTCGTCTTCGTCGCCATCCTCGCCCGCCGCTTGAGGCGTCTGGGCCGCCGAGGAGGGGGCGTTACCTGGCGGCACCGCCGCCGCCGGACCCCC
>OMKY01045072.1:0-22162 GCA_900302395.1 Bregmaceros cantori
GGGGGGGCGTTCAATATATTAAGTGTTGTCTTCCCTTGGCATAGACACACCTGGGGAGCCAGTAGGACCCATCACCTTCAGCAACATCTCTGAGGGCATGTGCACCTTGTCCTGGAGTCCACCAGAGAATGATGGCTGCTCTGAGGTCTCCCACTATGTCATTGAGAAGCGTGAGACAGCCAAGATATCGTGGACTCTGGTTTCTGATTGCTGCAAAGAATGCACATACAATGCCTCCAAGATGATCAAGACCAATGAGTACCAGTTCAGGGTGTCTGCTGTCAACAAATTTGGAATGGGCAGACCTATCGAATCTACACCTATCTTTGCTGTCTTGCAATACAGTAAGTATAGATTGACTTCTTGCATTAAACTACTTAATTTAAATTGGTTCAATATAATAAACCAAAACATTGAAAATAACAAATTTCCTTTTTAACAGCTACCCCTGAAGCCCCAGGAACACCTGATGCCACTGAAACGACAGCAGAGAGCATCACACTTGCCTGGGAAGTACCTACTTCAGATGGCGGTGATGCCATACAATACTACATTGTGGAGAAGCGTGAAAAGAAGACCACCAAGTTCTACAAAGTCATGACCAAAAAACCTATTGTTGAGCCTGGCCACAAAGTGCTAAATCTTACTGAGGGAATGGAGTACGAGTTCCGTGTCATGGCTGTCAACAATGCTGGCATCGGAGCTCCCAGCAATGTTTCATTGCCCATCTTGGCTGAAGATCCCAGAGATATCCCATCAGCTCCATCTGTAGTCTGTGTGTTTGACTCCACAAATACTTCAATCAGCTTGGAATGGACCCAGCCTTCTGATGATGGTGGCATGCCAGTTCTTGGCTACATAATTGAGATGGTTAAAGGAGAAGAGGAGGAATGGAAGAAGGTGAACGAAGAGCTTGTGGTTGAAACCACCTACAAAGTGACCGGTCTTGAAACAGGAGCTGAATACCGGTTCCGTGTTGCAGCAGTCAACTCCATTGGCCAGGGTGAGACACAGGAGACAGAAGAGCCTACTCAGGCAGTTGATAGACTCACACCACCTCAAATTGACATTGATGCCAGCTTTAAGCAAACTCACATTGTCAAAGCTGGTGGCTCTGTATGTCTGGGAATCCACTTCAGAGGAAAGCCCATTCCTTCTGTGAACTGGGCAAAGGAAGAGGGCGAGATAGCTGCCCTGGCTGAGCTCTCTACGGTTGATGGATACAGCTCACTGGCCATGGAACACTGTAGCAGAAATGAGTCTGGCAAATACACTGTTACACTCGAGAATGCCAGTGGTACCAAGGCACTCACATTTATCGTAAAGGTCATGGACACTCCTGGAGCTCCACAGAGCCTTACTCTCAAAGATGTAGGTAGAGGAACAGTCACCTTATCCTGGGAGGCCCCTATTAATGATGGTGGAGCACGTATTCAGCACTATGTTGTAGAACGACGTGAAGCCAGTCGACGCACCTGGACACAATCTGGTGGAAAATGTACCAAAACTACCTTGAAGCTGCAAGACCTACTAGAAGGTGTTCCATACTTCTTCAGAGTCTCTGCTGAGAATCAACATGGTGTTGGAGAACCATTGGAACGTGTTGAGCCAGTTATTGCTACAGCAGAGCCTGCTTCTCCCAAGAGGCTGGAAATTGTGGACACTACGGACTCCTCTGTGACTTTGGGATGGTTGAAACCAGAGCATGATGGCGGAAGTCGTATCCAGTGCTACATTATTGAAGCTAAAGCCAAAGATACAGATAAGTGGATGGTGATTGGAAACACTGCAAATCTCACATACACTGTGGGTAAACTCAATAAGGGTGATGAGTATGACTTCCGTGTCAAAGCTAAGAATGAATCTGGCACAAGTCCACCAATAGAAACCATGCTTCCAGTTCTGGTGAAGGAACCTCACATTGAACCTGCCGCCGACCTCAGTGAAATTACCAATCAGCTTATTACATGCAGATCCGGAAAGACATTCACTATTGATGTTCCCATCAGTGGAAGACCTGCTCCTAAGGCGAGCTGGAAGTTGGAGGAGATGAAGCTGAAGAACACTGACAGAGTTGCTATTGTGATGACCAAAAATAGGGCCAGTATCACTGTGAAGGAGGCCATGAGAGGAGATGGTGGCAAATATTACCTAACATTGGAAAATGTAGCAGGAACCAACACTTTCACTGTTGATGTGAATGTTACTGGAAAACCAAGTGCACCTACTGGACCCATTGAAATCTCCAAGATCACATCCACATCCTGTGTACTTAATTGGGAACCGCCAGAAGATGATGGTGGAACTCATATCACCAACTACATTGTGGAGAAACGTGAGTCTGGCTCCACTGCTTGGCAACTGATCAACTCTAGTGTGAAGCGGACAACATTCGATGTGAGTCACCTCACCAAATACATGCAGTATACATTCAGAGTATCTGCTGAGAACTGCTTTGGAGTTGGCAAGACCACAGAGTCTGACACCATTGTTGCAGAGCATCCATTCTGTGAGTAAACATTTTTAATCTCTATTTGCTGTCATGCAATGAGTGACAAGTCCTATTTTCCATGCATTGTAGAGACTTCTTATATTAACAGTTTCTCAATCTCTCCACCTCCAGCTCCACCAGGCCCGCCAACAAAGCCTGTTGTTATTGCAGTCACCGCAAACAGTATGCACATCAAATGGGAAGAGCCCTATCACGATGGTGGCAGCAAAGTTACGGGTTACTGGATTGAGAAGAAAGAGAGGAATATCATTCTCTGGGTCAGAGAAAACAAGATTCCCTGTTTCGAGTGCCACTATAAGGTGGAAGGATTGTGTGAAGGCTTGGAGTACCAGTTCAGGGTATATGCCATGAACAGTGCTGGAGTTGGAAAAGCCAGTGAAGCTTCCAAGAGAGCCATTGCTCAGAATCCTGTGGGTAAGTAGTTTTCATGTGGAGCAGATGATCTTATTCATCATAGTTTTCATGTGGAGCAGACTTGCATTATTACCCATTCTGGCTTGTCTACATATTTGCTGTTTGCATACATGTAGAAAACTGTTGGTGTTTATCAATAACAATAACATCCTGTTCTGTTCTCAGATCCACCAAGCAAACCTGAGGTCACCAAGATTACAAGAAGCACTGTCTCCCTGAAGTGGTCCGCTCCACTGAATGATGGTGGAAGTCCCATTATTGGCTACATAATTGAACGTAAACCCTACACCTTGACTGGGGAAGGTCGCTGGCTCAAGTGTAACTACACCAACGTGACGGATACCTTCTTCACTGTCACTGCACTGGGAGATGGAGAAGCTTATGAGTTTAGAGTCATTGCCAAGAATGCCAACCAGGTGTTCAGCTTGGGTTCTGAGTCCACTGGCTCAGTACAATGCAAGACTGACTTTGGTATGTTTAACATGGTGTTATTTATTGCAATATAGATAGTTATTCGGTAGAACAGACCACACTTTCCTTATATTATAAATGTTAAAACATTCCTAAGCATCACATCTCTTTCTGCTCTTCAGAACCTCCAAAGGCCCAACTCAATGACAAGCTACTGATGGACACTGTAACAGTTCGTGCTGGCTCAGACCTTGTCCTGGATGCAGCTGTGGGAGGTCGACCAGATCCTAAAGCTTGTTGGTCAAAGGGAACCAGGGAGCTGGAGCTGTGTGAGAAGTACCATCTGCAATACACCCCCACTAAAGCAATGGCTATCATCAAATTCTGCGACAGAGAAGACACTGGAAAATATATCCTGACCGTAAGAAATGTCAGCGGCACAAAGACGGCAGAGGTCAACGTTAAAGTCCTAGGTGAGTGAAGTGAATTTCTTCCACATTAAATTGTTAGATTAATCAATTTGTATAGCATTTAACCGCAACCATGATCTTTTGTAGACACCCCGGGAATATGCGAGGGCACAATTGACATCAGCAGGATCACAGAAGAATCTTGCACCATCAGCTGGAAGCCACCTCTGGAAGATGGTGGTGACGAGGTCTCTCACTATATTGTGGAACGCCGTGACACAAACAGACTCAACTGGGTGGTGATGAATGATCAATGCAAGGAGCTGAGCATGAACATCACCAGGCTTTTCAAGAACACAGAATACCTCTTCAGAGTCCGTGGTGTCAACAAGTACGGACCCGGAGTATACCTACAATCAGGTCCTATGGTGGCAAGAAACATGTTCAGTAAGTCAAGCATAACCCCTCTTTCTATTATGCTTCCTTTACTTTCCAGTCTGCTGTTCTCCAGAATTATGGATTTTGTATTAACTTCAAGACAGGATTGTTTCACCATATTGAATTTCAAACTGAGGTTTGGTTGAAAATATTTTAATCCAATTTTCATCCTATATTAGCGGTGCCATCTCCTCCGGGATCTCCAGAAATCATTTCCTCTGGTGAGGACTTTGCCACTATACAATGGCTGAAGTCTGAGAGTGATGGTGGCAGTGAGATCATTCACTACCTCGTGGAGAAACGTGAAAGGAAGAGTGCCCGCTGGATTAAGGTCAATCGAGATGGAGCCCTCACCGAAACCATGTTGAAGGTTTCTGACTTGATTGAAGGAAACATCTACCAGTTCCGAGTGACCGCTATCAACAAAGCTGGAGAGAGTGAAGCCAGCGAGGTGTCATTGTATGTGACCTGCAAAGAGCCAACATGTGAGTCCTTATATAATATAAAGACGTATAGGATTGGGTAATAACGCTAGAGGTATATTTATAAGGCAAAATAAGTGATGGAAATATCTCCTTCTAATATGCATTTACTTAATGTTAAATATTAAGGTGTAACCATCTATAATTCCCAACTTTTTCAGGCACCCCAGACGTTCCTTCTATCCCACGTGTTGTGGATACACACGCTGACAGTATTAGTCTGGCATGGGCACGTCCAGTGGATGATGGTGGCGCAGATGTGATTGGCTACATCTTGGAGATGCAGGAGCCGGGAGCAGAAGAGTGGACCAAGGTCCATGAGAAAACACTGAGGAACCCCGAGTATGTGGTTTCTGGTCTTGCTGCTGGCAAGAAGTATTGCTTCAGAGTGGCCGGTGTTAACGTCAATGGCACAGGAGACTTCAGCGACCCATGTGCGGAGGTTGAGCCTGTTGAGAGGATTGGTAAGAGACGGTGGTGCTTTGTCAGATATCAGTAATATAACTGAACCTTAAACCATGCTGGGGTGAATGTTACAAAATAAATGTTTTGTTACAATATCCAATGACATTATTCAACCCCATATTTCTTTCAGAAACTCCCGACTTCGATATGCCTGATGACCTGAAGAAAACCATCTGCCTGCGTGCTGGTGGTACTTTGCGCATGGTTGTCGCGGTAACTGGCCGTCCAACTCCTGTCATTACTTGGAGCAAACCCGATACAGACCTTCAAAGCCGTGGCTTCATTGAAGTCGGCAGTTCTTCAACCCAACTTATTATTGAGAAGGTTCATCGCTATGATGCAGGAAAATACACCTTGACAGCAGAGAATTCTGCTGGCAAGCAAGAAGTCCACATGCTTGTTAAGATTTATGGTAAGTCTGTTGTACGTTTGACGAATACAATCATTATTTGGAACTCGAACAAAATAAGCCAGGATCAGATTATTATTTAATATATAATTTTAAATAAACTGCACTGCTCACTCAGTACAGATAATGTATGGATATTCTAACTAAAATGTATATATTAGTTATTGCTTTGAGGATTTTATTCAAGTCAATTATAGCTGGGAGATAAAATTATTCATTATCATAATTTTTTAAGAGAAAATACTGTTTAGAACTGGCATGGAATCAGTCCCACAGTTGTTGTCTTCCAAACTATCTCAAATAGATCAAGTCAATTTGTATTGCTTGTTTTTCAGATACACCTGGACCAACTGGACCACTTAACATCAAGGAGCTTACTAAAGAGTCTGCCACCATTTCTTGGGAGGCGCCAACAGTGGATGGCGGAGCACCAGTTAATAACTTCATTATTGAGAGACGAGAAGCCTCAATGAGAGCTTACAAGACTGTCACAAGCAAGTGCAACAAGACCTCCTACAAGATTGATGGTCTGATGGAGGGAATGATGTACTACTTCAGGGTGCTGCCTGAGAATATCTACGGCATTGGCGAGCCTCGCGAGACTCCAGATGTTGTTCTGGCATGTGATGTGCCTCTACCTCCTCAGAAGCTGGAGATGATTGATGTCACCAAGACCTCTGTAACCTTGGGTTGGGAGAAGCCAGAACATGATGGAGGTAGCAGGTTGACTGGCTATGTAATTGAAGCCTGCAAGTTTGGCACTGATAAGTGGATGAAGGTTGCCACCATGAAGCTCACAGACTTTGAGCACACCATCGATAAACTAAATGAAAATGAGCAATACCTGTTCAGAATCCGTGCTGTCAACAGCAGAGGACCGAGCGAACCAAAGGAGATGGTCTCTGCTGTCACTGTTGCTGAACAAAAGGGTATGCATTGAATATATTTTTTGACATTAAATAATATCAGTGGATGATGTACGGCCATTATAATATAATGCACATGTAAAATAACAACATTAAAGGCATGTTGATATGCTCTTCTTTCCCCCAAGCTATGTATTTTCACGCCCTCTAGTGACTTAAGAGTTAATTTATTCTCTAGAGACTCCTTTTGGTGTTTGTGATATATCACATTCTATTCTCTAGTGGGCAAAGTTAAGTGTCTTTCATAAACATGTAATGACAAAGTTTCTTCACAAGAGGGCAGTATATCTCCACACATATTTACACTGGAGGCATGTAGGTAGCATCTAAAATACACTTAAAAATACATATATTAGTATAACATACCATGAAAAATACAGATATCAAGGTGAACTGCAGGCTATTCCTACTTTATATATGTAGTTTTCTCTAGATTGAATGGTAAAAATGTTATGTTTTTCTTTTTCAGTTGTGCCAGTTGTGGACTTCACTACTCTTCCTCAGAAGACAGTGAGTATTCTGGCAGGCAAAACACTGGAGTTGGAGCTTCCTGTTGTGGGCAGACCTCCCCCAGTCGCTGCCTGGTTCTTTGCTAACAGCAAGCTAAAGGTGACAGACCGCATCAAGCTGAAGAGCACTGGAAAAATGGTTAAGATCACTATTTCTGACACCACTATTGATGACTCTGGAGACTACACCTTGGAACTGAAGAACATCAATGGAGTCACTGCAGAGGTCATCAAGTTCATCGTTCTCTGTGAGTACCACTGTTGAACAGTATTACATATGTATCACTTTTTTGTGTGTCAATTGATATATGTATGTAACATCCTGTTATTTTCTTTTCCAACAGCCAAACCTGATGAGCCTAAAGGCCCCATGAGGTTTGATGAGATCGATGCCACCTCAGTGAGCTGTAGCTGGGATCCACCAGAGAGAGATGGAGGTGCCCCTGTCTCTGGCTACATTGTGGAGCAAAGAGATGCCCACCGTCCTGGCTGGGTACCAGTCTGTGACTCAGTCAGCAGACCCCTCTTCAAATTTGATAATCTCATTGAGGGCAAAGACTTCGTTTTCCGTGCTGCTGCCGTGAACCGATATGGCACCGGAGAGTTCCTGCAGTCTGAGGTTGTTAAATGCAGGAGTCTGACAAGTAAGTGCCTCCATAAGCATACCATGAAAACATACGTTTTGAATATCTTCCAAAGTAATTACTAAAAGAGAGGGACATTCCACCTCTTATGTGACTTATTAGTGTGTAAATCAGACAATGATTCTGTGTTATGATTTATAGATGTTCCTGGACCTCCTGGACGTCCCATCATCTTTGACGTGTCCCGTGATGGCATGACGGTTGCCTGGGAACAGCCCGATGAGGATGGTGGACTGGAGGTTTCCGGATACATCATTGAGCGTAAAGAGGTCAGGGCAGACCGCTGGGTACGTGCCAACAAGAACCCGATCACCATGACCAGATACAGGTCCACTGGACTAATTGAAGGTCTTGAGTATGAGCACAGAATCATCGCCATCAATGGCCGAGGAATTGGCAAACCCAGTCTGCTGTCCAAACCTGCTGTGGCCACAGATCCTGTTGGTGAGAACAAAACTAAAATTTTATGTATTAGTCCATTTCATAATTTAATACCTGATTTTCATTATATCTCTTTACCCACTAATATTATCATAACAAATATGAGTTGCTATGTTAATATATTGAAATTTAGGCCTGTAAAATAACTGCAATGTAGTCATTACAGTGTAATATTTAGTGATTTAGTAAATATTTATCATTATGTCCCCACAGATGCTCCTGGCTGCCCACAGAATCCCAGAATCACAGACAGTACCAAGACAACTGTTTCACTGGCCTGGAGCCCACCAGACGATGAGGGAGATGCCAGAATTGATGGATACCTCATTGAGATGCAGAAGGCAGGATCAATGGCTTGGCTCAAATGCAATACCACACCACTATTGATCTGCGAATACACGGTAACCCAGATGCCAGAAGGAGAGGAGTTCAAGTTCCGCGTCATGGCATGCAATTCTGGTGGACCCGGGGAAGCCGCAGAGGTTCCAGGAACCATCAAAGTGACAGAGATGCTTGGCAAGTATTGCATGCAAATGTGTACAAAGCAATTCTCAGATTCTCAGTATTGCCATAACAGATCACTTGATTATAGTATTGTTAGGTCCAAACAGAATCTCTTTTTTCATTTCCATATGTCCACAGACCTTGTGGTAAGATTTCTAGCAATACTTTCAGACATTCATTTACACAGTATCAGTGTGCAGGGAGCTTTGCCAATAACAAATCATGTGGTGATTTGTAGCTTTTCTTCAGTTCACTGATTATTTATATTTTTTCCTACAGAGGCCCCAGCCTACGACCTAGAACTGAAGTACAAGGATGTCTATGTGGTGAGACTAGGCAGTGTGATCAGACTGTCTCTGCCAATCAAGGGCAAACCTATTCCGAAGTGCACATGGTCCAAGGTTGGAGAGGCTGTTTCTGAGCATGCCATGATTGCCATGACAGAGGACTCCAGCGAACTGGTAATCAAATCAGCAGAGAGGAGCGACTCTGGAGTCTATGATCTCCTTCTGGAGAACAAGGTTGGCAAGAAGAAGGCTCAGATCAAGGTTAAGGTCATTGGTCGTCCCAGCGCACCTGTGGGTCCTCTGGCCTTCAGCGAGATCCATGCCAATTCTGTCAAGGTGTCTTGGAAGGTTCCCACCGATGATGGAGGATCAGAAATTCTGGGATATATTGTGGAAAGACGTGAAGCTACCAGAAATGCGTGGTACACCGTTGACTCCAGAGTCACTGATACCCACCTGGTGGTGAAGGGACTGAAGGAGGGAACAGAATATCACTTCAAGGTGACTGCTGAGAACTCCTTTGGTGTCAGTGCTTCACTGAAATCTGAAGAAGTGTTGGTGCCCAAGACTCCCCTGTGTGAGTAAACACTAATAATTAACATTCCCACAGAAATTGTTACATGAATGAATATCCTCATTACAGACTTGTAGTCCATATGACAACAGACAGGTTACATATATAGATTAAATATTACATAGAAATAGAAGAGGTCCTGTACACAACACAACTGGAACAGTTGCACAAGCAAGCACATGTGATACTGTAAAGCTATTGTCAAACTCATCTTTGGAATGCACAGTAAATGTTCGTCTTTCCGTTACAGGATCATATTCTGTCTACTGTAAATACCATGTTTATGAAGTTACAATTGAGTAACTAAATAAGCTACCAATAGAAGAGCTACTGACTCATGCTGGAAATTGGTAGATTTATCCTGTTAGGTAACCCATCGGTTCAGAGAACGTGGGCTCAAGCAATATATGCCATTTGACACAAATCTGAATTTCTGTATCTTATATTTCTTTGTTCAGGTCCTCCTGAGCCTTCCAGTACTCCACCAGAGATTATGGATGTTACAAAGAGTTCCGTGGCCCTTGCCTGGACCAAGCCCAAGGAAGATGGAGGTTCTGCCATCACTGGCTACCTTGTGGAATACAAGACCGTGTCAGCTGAGGCATGGAGCCGCCACGACACTAAGATTAAATCCACCATGTTCACCTTGCCGGGACTCACACCTGATTCAGAGTATGTATTCCGCATCAGTGCTGTGAATGACATTGGCGAGGGTGAACCTGGACCAGCAACTGAACCTGTGACCTGCAAAGATCCATTTGGTAAGACCTTATTCAGTTTTGTTCAGAGATTTCAGAAGTTCACAACTGACATTTTATGATTTGAAATTTAAGATTTTTTTTCTTCTGAAAAGAAATATCCACTACCAAAGTGTAATAAATAAATAATTGAGTAGCTGTTACAGTAATCTAACATAACTGAACCTGCCTTCCAGATAAGCCAAGTCAACCGGGAGAGATCGATACAGTGGCTGTGGCAAAGAATTCCATTGCCATTAAATGGTCAGCTCCAGAATGTGACGGTGGAAAGGAAGTGCTGGGATACTGGGTGGAGTGCAGAAAGTCCATCGAGAGCAACTGGAGGAAGTGCAACAAGGAGAGACACAAGGAGAAGGAGTTTGCCATCCTGGGACTGGCAGAGTCCACAGAATATGAGTTCAGAGTGTTTGCTGAGAACGAAACTGGCATCAGCAGACCTCGCAGGACTGCAACATGCATTAAGACTAAACTCAGTGGTTAGTTTACATTTCATCAGCACTTACAAACAGATCCATACACAGAAACATAGTAACATATATGCTCATTGAATAAACATTAACTATATGTTGTGCCTTTTCAGTGGAAACCAAGCCAGGATTGAGGAAGGAGATGGATGAAGTCACTGTCAAACTGGGCCAGCCTGCAGTCATGAAGTGCCAAATCATTGGCCGACCAGTGCCTGATATCAAGTGGTTCCATGCTGGGAAGGAGATTATGAGCTCTCGCAAGTACGAGATGAGCTCAGATGGCCGCAACCACTCACTGTCCATCATGACTGACCAACAGGAAGACGAGGGAGCATATACCTGCAAGGGAGTTAATGGCGCTGGAGAAGCTGAGACCACTGGAGAGCTGGTTCTTGAGGCGGCTCCCAAGTTCCATCCTGACTATCCTTTGAAGGAGACTTACTATGCTGGCTTGGGCACCACCCTGCGTATCCACTGTGTATACATTGGACGCCCAGAACCTAAGATCATGTGGCTCCATGGTGCCAAGACACTGGAGAACACAGATGACATCAGTATTGAGACCACTGAACACTACACTCATTTGATCATAAAGAATGTCCAAAGAAGAGTGCATGGAGGAAAATACAGAATCCGTCTGCATAACCACTTTGGACGTGCCGACACCGCATTCAACGTGGAGATTTATGGTATGTTGTATACAGCCATCCAAGCGTGTGTCGTAGTAGTTTATCGCCAGAAAGTAAAAGGTTCTTTGACTTTTTCGCTGTTGTGCTGAGATTATACCAAGTGTGTACTAGTGCATATCCTGATCTGTACTGATTTTGGCATGTTTTTTGTTATTCCTGTGTTCCAGACAAGCCTGATGTTCCTCAGGGTCCCATTGTCCTGGATGCTCTGCTGAAGGGATCCGTCATCATAAGTTGGAAGCCTCCAAAGGACAATGGAGGTTCTATGATCACCAACTACATTGTGGAGAAGCGAGAGGATAAAGAAGGCTCAGAGTGGGCGTTGGTTTCTTCATCTGTTAATGTTGCATCATGCCGCATTCATCATCTCACTGACGGAGCAGCCTACTTCTTCCGTGTGTTTGCTCAAAATCGATATGGAAACAGTGAACCTCTGGAGCTCACTGCACCCATCCTCATGAAGAGTCAACTTGGTAAGTTACAGTTGTTGATGTTCATTTATGCAACTATTTTAATAAAAATAGAAACATGCCTAAAATATGTTCATGTATGTCTCTACAGAGAGACCATCTCCACCACTGTCACCTGTCGTCTCTGGAATCACCAAAGACTCATGTGTGGTTGCTTGGAGACCTCCAGCAAGTGATGGAGGATGTAAGATCAAGAGTTACTGCCTTGAGCAGAAGGACAAGAAGGGTGAATGGACTCGGGTGACCACAGATGAAATCAAGCAAACAGTGTTTGCTGTCAAGCATCTCACTGAGGGCATGGAATATATCTTCCGTGTCAAATGTGAGAACATGGGTGGTGAAAGTGATTACAGTGTGGAGACCAGCCCAATGGTTCCTGTTGCAACTGCAGAGATCCGTGCACCTGCCTTCAAGGAAGAGTTGAGGAACCTGAGTGTCAAATATAAGAGCAATGCCACACTGGTTTGCAAGATTGCTGGTCATCCCAAACCTGTGATCAAATGGTTCAGGCGTGGAAAGGAGATTCTGGCTGATGGAAAGAAGATCAAGATCCAGGAGTTCAAGGGTGGATACCACCAACTGGTTGTCTTTGAAGCTGATGAGGATGACTCCACGGTCTATCAGATCAGAGCCACAAACCAGGGAGGCTCCATCTGTGCTACAGTTTCCCTTGATGTGGAAGGTAAATTACTTCTATGATATTCCAGCATTACTCTCCAAAATACATATGCCACATTGTCTTAAGCAGTTCCCATATTCAGCTACTTCATTGTTAGATCAACAATGCAATAGAATGACAATACATTGGTGTAATGCTGAAATTTTTCTCCCAGAGGAAAAAATGTTTTTGTCCACAAGCAAGCACACATTAATACAAAATGTTCATTGAAATATTGAAAGTATTCTGGTGGGGACACAAGATACAAGAAAAAATTGTGTACTGTGTGAAACTGTGTGAATAATGTTTCATTTTCTTCTTACAGTTCCTGCCAAGATCAAATTGCCAAAGAACTTGAGACACAAGGAAGCTATCCCTGCCTTGCGTGGAGAGATTGTGAACATCAAGATTCCATTCATTGGAAAGCCAGACCCAGTCATCACCTGGCAGAAGGGACAGGACTTGATTGACAACAATGGCTACTACCAAGTTATTGTTACAAGGTCTTTCACTAGTCTTGTTTTCCCTAATGGAGTAGAAAAGAAGGATGCTGGATTCTACATTGTCTGTGCCAAGAATCGCTTCGGCATTGATCAACAGACAGTTGAGCTGGATGTGGCTGATGTACCCGATCCTCCACGTGACATTAAAGCTAGTGACGTGTCTCGGGACTCTGTGAGCCTCAACTGGGTGGCCCCAGCAAATGATGGTGGCAGCCGAGTTGCCAGCTACATTGTGGAGAAGTGTCCTACTACAGCAGAAAGGTGGGAGCGTGTTGCCCAGGCTCGCGACACCCGCTATACAGTCATTAATCTGTTTGGAGGCACCAGCTATCAGTTCAGAGTTATTGCTGTCAACAAATTTGGGCAGAGTGCGCCATCTGAGACTACTGGTCCAGTCATGACAAGGGAGGACAAATCCAGAGTTCTGCTCTATGACAGGGAAGTTGATGATAGAGGCCATGTTCCTAGGGGTAAAGCCCCACACTCTGCTTCAAGCAATCTACACAACAAGTATGCCATTGCAGAAGAGCTGGGCAGAGGCCAATTCGGTATCATCCACCGCTGTGTAGACATAAGCACTGAGAAGACCTACATGGCGAAGTTTGTCAAGGTGAAGGGTTCTGATCAGGCTCTTGTTAAGAAAGAGATTGCAACCCTGAATTTGGCTAAACATACCAACTTCCTCCTTCTCCATGAGTCATTTGACAGTGCTGAGGAGCTGGTGATGATCTATGACTTCATTTCCGGTGGTGACATCTTTGAACGCCTCAACGTGGCAGACTTTGAGCTAAATGAGCGTGAAATTGTCAACTATATCAGACAGATCTGCTCAGCTTTGGAGTTCCTGCATGATGAAAGCTATGGCTGCTTCGACATCAGACCGGAGAACATTGTGTATTGTAGCAGAACCAGTTCTAATGTCAAGATTATCGAGCTTGGCCAGTGCAGACGTCTGACCCCTGGAGAACAAATCAAGATTCAGTACAGCACATTCGAATATGCAGCTCCTGAGATCCATCAGGGTGACCTTGTCAGTTCAGTGACAGACATGTGGCCTGTTGGTGTCCTCGCCTATGTTCTCCTCAGTGGATTGAATCCATTTGTTGCTGAAACCAGTCAGCAGACAATTGACAACGTCTCTACTGCAGCCTACTCCTATGATGACGAAATCTTCAAGCAGGTCAGTGTTGAGTCTTTAGATTTCACTGACCGCCTGATGACCAAGGACCGCAAGCATCGCATGACAGCTGCTGAGGCTTTGCAACATCCATGGCTTACAAAACCAGAAGAGGAGTTGAGCACCAGACAGATACAAACTAGCAGGCATAAGAGATACTATCAGAGTATGATGAAGAAGGAGTGGAACACTGTAATCTCTGCTGCTCGTGTGGCCAGTGGAGGCGCTGTTCGATCCCAGAGAGGAGCCTTTATTGCCAAGGTGAAGATTGCTCCATTTGAGCATGGACCAGTGGTTGGACAGATTGCCCATTCTGTTGTCAATGTAGGGGACAGCACCAAGTTTGTCGCCAACATTGAAAATTATGACAGTTCAACAGAAGTGACCTGGTACTGTGGCGTCAGGCAGCTTGAGGCCAGTGATAAGTATGAGATTGAATATGAGGATGGTGTCGCTTCAATCACTATCAACAAGGTTGCACGCTCCGATGATGGCACATACAGATGCAAGACAGTGAATGAGACTGGAGAGGACAGTGCATATGCTGAGATGTTTGTCAATGGTGTCAGATCTTCCCGAGACTTCTTTACAACACGGGTGGTGAAGAGGGTTAAGAGAAGAGTTGACACTGCCAGAATGCTGCAGAAACCTCCAGAGTTCACACTACCTCTGGTTAATCGTACATCCTACATTGGCGAGGATGTACGCTTTGCTGTAACCATCACTGTTCACCCTGAGCCTCGCGTCATTTGGCATAAATCTGGACAGAAACTTATCCCTGGAAGTGATGACAAGAAATACACATTCACAAATGATAAGGGCCTGTATCAGCTCGTCATTCATGACCTGGACCCTGATGATGATGCTGAGTACAGTGTTGTGGCTCGCAACAGGTATGGTGATGACACATGCAAGGCTCGCCTTACTGTTGTTCCTCGCCCCAAGCCGGCAGACCTCACATTAAGGCCTATGTTCAAACGCCTGCTCGCTAATGTTGAATGCAGGGAAGGACAGGATGTGCGCTTTGAGATCAGAGTTTCTGGCAAACCTGACCTCAAATGGGAGAAGGATGGACAACCTCTTGCATTCGGTCCATCTATTGAGGTTGTCCATGAGGGCTTGGATTACTTCATCCTGCATGTGAGAGACACACTTCCGGAGGACTCTGGTGTTTACAGAGTGACTGCCACTAACTCTGCTGGATCAGCCAGTTGTCAAGCCACTCTCAGAGTAGAACATGTCACCCATGTAAAGAAAGAGATTGAGATCAGTGAAAAGGATAGAAATAGAATGCTCGAGAAGCAGGAGATGGATAAGAAGGTCAGGCTTTCCCAGCTCATGGCTGGCACTGATATGATGCCTCTCCCAACTCTGGCTATGGAAGCAGTGAGAGCGGCAGCTACCATGTTTAAACCTGCTGTGACAACAAAGAAGGGTGAAAAGACTGAGGCTGAGATACAAAAAGAGAAAGAGGAAAAGAAGAAACGGGCAGATGAGAAGAGGTTGCGCATGCCGTATGACGTGCCAGCTCCTCGTGTCGTTAATCCTGCTGCTCTGGAAGAGGATGTTGAGATTAAACTATTTAAACCTCTCTCTGACATGAAGTGGTACAAGAAATTGCGTGACCAATATGAGTTCCCTGAACCCATGGACAAGATCAGCCAGAAGAGACTGAAACGCATCCGTTTGTCTAGATGGGATCAGTTCTATGAGGTGCCACTACGAATTAAAGATCAGTACAAACCCAGATGGCGCATTCCTGCAGTGAGCCAGGATGATCTGGAAACTGTAAGACCATCCAGGCACCGTACTCCCTCTCCAGAATTGGAAGCCTACCATCGCATCAGGAGGAGGTCACTAGGAGATTACTCTGATGAAGAGCTTCTCTTGCCTGTGGATGAGTATCTGAAAATGAAGACAACTGAAGAGGAGCGCCTTCGTTTGGAGGAAGAAATGGAGCTTGGATATTCTGTCTCTCCCCCGAGCCTCAGCCCAGTAAGGTTCGAGCTATCAGCTCTGCGTCCTTCCTCTCCTAAAAGAGGCTATGCCGATGATGAGGAGATGGAAGATGTTCCAACGTATGATTCTTATCGCATCCCATCCAAATATGAGGCAGGCCCTAGCTACCTCGACCTACGCCGCAGACATGACAAGACCACTTACAGGGCTCCCAGAGCGAAGCAGAGAATTTCTGATGAGAAGCAGGACCAGGAACTGTTGCGTCCACACAAAACCAACCAGCGAATCAATACTTACAAGAGTGAACTTAGACGCATGGAGTTTGAGGAAAAGACAAAAGTCACGAGAAAAGAGACATCAAGTGTTACTGTTGCATCATCTGAAACAGTTGAATCACAGTACATTGCTGCTCATGCCACACCATTTATGCCTAAGCCCATCAAGAAGCTACCCCCACCAGAACCTGAGAAAACTGTTGAAAAGTCTGTGAAAGCAGATCTTACTCTGCCCAAAATTGACTATCTGTCACGCTACGAGGAGAGAAAACAGGCTTTAAGGTCAGAGAAGAGGTCTGTGGAAAGAAAGGAAGTTGTGAGTAAACCCTTCAGCTTGGATCACGCTCCCCGCATCAGCATCAGAATGCGTTCCCACCGTGTACCCCGTGGAGCAACCACTAAGTTCACTCTAAACATCCAAGCCAAACCAGAGCCTGAAATCACATGGTTCCATGATGGCAAGCAGATCCAGCAGTCTGGAAAATACCGCATGACCTTTGCAAGTGGTGCAGCCACTCTGCAGATCATCAGGTGTTCTACAGAGGATGCTGGCACCTACCGTGTTGTCTGTAGGAATGCTCAAGGAGAAACATCAGACTATGCCACACTTGATGTGTCAGGAACATCATCATTGAGCATGGAGGAAGAGGCACCATCCTCTCACTTCATGGAGATGACCAAGACAGAAGAGTACCATGTCTCGTCTTCAAGGACGACAGTTGTCCAGGAAAGCACTACAGTCGTTTCTGGCATTCCAGCCAAGATTCTAATCAAACCCCAATCCCTTGTTGTGGAAGAGGGAGACCGTGCCATATTTGAGTGTGAAGTCACTGGTGATCCAGCACCTTCCATCACTTGGTTGCACGAAGGGACCACTGTACGTCCCTCTGCCCACCACCATATCAGCTCCACTCAGCACAGCTCTACCTTCGAGATCTCATCTGTTCAACCATTTGATGAAGGCAGCTATACTTTGATGGTGGAGAACTCTAGTGGCAGACAGGAAGCCCCTTTCAACTTGACCATCCAGAGGGCCCTGTCACCAGAAGCAAAGTCTCCACTAGCCAAATCCCCTGAGCCCATCAAATCCCCACAGAGAGTGAAGTCTCCCACCAACTAGAAGGTGAGCATTAATCTCTGTTGAATTGGCAGAATGCATTTCCTACCTGCATCATGCTAAATGCCTGCATAATGTTATGTTGTGTGGGTTTTGATATTTCAGATTAACGTCACTAATGCACACCACAAAACTAAATCTAACCTAATCTTACATTACAAAACACATAAAACAACATATTTACTAAAGATAAAGTTGTTTGATGCGCTCAGATTAACTTGTAGTTTGCTGAGATGCCAGTTACATGGCATAATAAACACACAGCATTTTTTTAAATACATAGAATTACATTACTATTACTTTGTACTACAATGAACTACAATGCAAACACATTACTCTTACAATTATATTGTGTCATCTGTCACCAGACAATAGAGGCTTGGGGGAGAAGTCTAATTTGGGATTAAAATACACTGCTTAAAGTAATTGGGGAGAATGCATATAGGAATTATAGTATGTGTGTATGGTATTGGGTATACACATAAAATATGACTACTACTACTACTACTACTACTACTACTAATATAATACATCCCAGCCCCAAAATATGCAGTTAGTTAGAAAACAAGGTGTAGACACAAAATTCAAATTGCGGGGAGGAACTCGCATCCCAATTAATGTCCGATTGGTTGATTATTATGACGGTGTTAATAGATGTACAACAAAGATCTCTGCTTCACTTGGGTATTGCTGACCTTAGTATTACTTCATCATATTATAAACAGTAGGGCTATCTGCCTCTGCCATGCTCATCATTATATTTCCAACAATTATTACCAAGCAGGTTATGTTTTTGGTCGCGTTGGTTTGTCCCCTTGATAACTGAAAAAGTTGACCATGGATCTGGATTAAATTTTCCAGAGTTGTTGGAAATGACGAAATAAAGAAGTGATTCAGTTTTGGTGCATTTCTGTAGCCTATAAGTAACATAATAGTCATACTTCATTATTATCAACGGGTGAACGATCCCCGTTCTCCATGGTGGTCACGTGTGGCCGTGTCATCGCAATTGCGCCCGAGGCGCACTTACGGCGGTGCCATTTCCAAATGTTTCCGATCGCGTTCGGGATGTTTCGAAATTAAACAGCAACAGCAACTTAAGGTTGTTACGCCAACGTCCTGAGTTCGAATCACGTTGCAAGCACTTCTTTGCGGCTTTTTTTCCAACCTGCAAATTGCCCTTTTTTGATTTTTTTTTTAAATTTAGGTTAGGCTAGGTTTAGGGGTTACATTTAGGGGTTAGGTTTAGAGGTTAGGCACAGGTTTGCAATCTCTGAGTGCTTCTAGTTGGAATATTGGATATCTACAATTCTACTGGTTACTAGCTAGCTACTTAACAGTGTTCCCTGTAATCAGTTACTTCTCCAACAGTGCTGACTGAAGGATGTTAATTGTAATTGTGTGCTTTTTTCTGCTTTGACCCGTCCCCCATTGACCCGCTCCCATTCTTCAGGTGCCAAGAGACAGAGCCACACAATGGAAACACGGACCACAAGATATAGCAAGTCGAAGATATGCACTTCGAGACGGAGTCTACTCCGTCAAACTCACCCAGGAGTTTGACTTTCTCTCTGCAGATGTGTTATCATTTTGGTCCATGCAAAAAAAACAAAAAAAACAAGGAACATGCGTGTATCGCTCCCCTTATCCACACCCCCTGTATTTATTGAGCTAGCTCAGTTACTTGATAAACCTGGATTTCTGTTCTTGTAAATATCAACTATTTTTATACCAAACGTGACTCTTCACTTATGCCAAACTGGACTTAAGTATAAAGGTTTTATAAACTGTGCCATATTGGATAATTATGAATTAGGATATTTGAACACTTTTCTGGGATATGTACATAATGTATATAGCCGAATTGAACGGTTATGGAAAATGTATGAATTGTTATTTATGACAATAATATAACTGAAACTCAAGCAAGCAAAGCGAGCAAATGCTTCCGCCGGAGAAAGTTTTGAAGAAGTCGAAACGAATACCCGTGAAAGCATTGAAACTGAAACACTGTGCCTCAACGTTAAGTTGAAGTCTTATTAAGATTGCCTCAACAGGTAGAGAGGCTCCCTGTTGACGTGTAACGTAACTAAGTAACTAAAAAACTCTCTAAAGCATGCACAAGACAATGTGCAGTAAGAATGTAACTGGTAACTACATAAGGTGTCTGGAGCATAAGACCCTAAGTGCTGTTTGCATAATTACCCTCATGTTTAAGCAGCAGGCATTGGTCTTGTGCTGAGATCAACCGTGTCGTCTACCACCAAGTTCAACGACGATGCTCAGGGTGCGAGCGGCCTGCACTCTGGGCATTATTAGATAATTTTGATTGTGCGCTGTTGCTGGCACAGGACTGACAGATTGGCTTTTAAGATGTAACATCACCTGGCCAAAAACAATAAGGTCAACCTGACACTTCTTTGCAGCGGCAGTGCTAGCTCTGGGAGGATTGCTCGGTAACTGTGTGTGTGTGCGTGTGCTTCTAGTCTTGTAGTCTTTCAAAAAATTCTGTCGCTGGTCAGGGTCTTCCTTAAAGTAAGTGTGCCACAGCGATAATACCTGCTGTGTAGATTGGAAATCAAATGGTAATCCATGTGGAGCCCTGAACTTTGATTTCATTATGATGTTGATGTAGTATTGCAATGATTTGTGTCCTCCCTGAGTTGTATTGCATTAACTGATTTAATAAAGCATGATTCAGCACTATCCAACTATGCATTGTCTGTCTGTTTGATGTCGAGTCATTTAGTGCCACCTTGTTATCATTATTGCTAATTCTAGAAACAAAGTAGCAATAATGCTATGCATTTGTTATTTTTTTTTATATATGATATTGTTAAAAGCCACATGGGGGGCTAGATCCCATCACTATAAGATCACTTTTAAATATAAATCATACAATCAATTCAGCACTTTAAAGGGGAGGGGACATCCTTTGTGTGAAATTGTCAAAAATATGATATTTTGCCTATAAATATATAAAAGCTATATGACGAAGGGTAGAACATCTCCCAACAATGTGTAATAGACATATTTGGGGCTAAAATGAATAAAAATAAATAAATAATCAAATGTAAAATAATAAATGTATTAGGTTGAAACTGCAATTATTTGTTGCTTCAATGTGAAGTCCGCCAACTGCCCTGCTGCTCCACCACTACCGCCCATGAGTGGATCGCATTGCACACCCACAGTCTATCGGCACACCACATCACAGGGCATTTAAACGGCATAGATAGCCGATCTAACGCCAACCGGCGGTAGAGGTGGAGCGGGGCAGTTGGCGGACTTCACTTTGGAACAACTTCTTCGATTAAAAATTATTTCAACACATTCAATTATTTGAATATTATATGATGAAAATATGATTAACCATAATGTAACATGATGCAATTACTCTCTTTAATTTTAAGACCAATATTTTCATGGGAATTAAATTTCCTCAATTAGTTACAGTTAATAATTATAGTTGATAATTGCAAATATTCCATTTGTGAGGAAATGTCGCTGCTATTCTATTTTAGTATTTTGACATTACAAGTTGGTTATGTTTTTGCATGCTATAATTCTGTTTGTTTTGTTATATTATCAATTATTATTAATCTAATATCCCTTCATATTTTCTCAATATGTAATATACCCTTCAATAGCATGATTAGAATTAGGCTATGGATACACCACAGAACCTTTGCGAATTAAAATTAAACACATGCTGTGTATTTGTTTTAAGCTTTGGTAGGGTCTAGTTGGGTGGGGGTTTTGGTGGTGCTAAGGCCCGGCAGCGTGGCTGGCCATACCCTGGTTAGCTCCACGGGACGGAGACCACCCTCAAGCGTCCGACTCCACCGTGGGCAGCAGCCCCACGGTACACAGTCCACTCCCCACCAATCAGTACGGCGGAGCAAGGAGCCTAGGGTACACTCCATGGAGGCGGCCATGAGGTGCGTTTCCTGCAGCGGGGTCGGGCGGCGGGTAGTGGAGGGGCGCTGATCGACGGTTAGGGTAGAGCCGATCGCATTCAAAATATATCAAAGGCTTAAGGGCCCTACATACTTCACGGTGGGGTGGGGAGCAGACCGCCGTGGTGTAGTTTTTTGCGCTAAAAAAACTACAATACGTCATCAATGTGCCTCGGTACTTGTCGGTGGGACGCTCCCCACCTCACCTCCTGGCCGTAGCCCTGGTTCTTACTAACCGAACTCACCTCGTGGCTGTGATTGGTCAAGACGGAGAGTGGGCGGTCCCCGTTTTGCAAGCCGGCCCGCGAATCTCTCTCGCTCGAGACGAGAGGAGACAACAACATACTGGGTGTATAGAGAGTGACAGAGAACATAATAGAATAGAGGGAGGCAATAGAGATAGAATAGAGAAAATGGACGAATTTGAGGAAAAGTTGGCCGCGGACTTGGTGTCTCACTTGGTGAGACAAGTTTGCATTCGCCGCGTGTGAGCGTGCGTGTACACCACGATCCACTGGATGTCTACGCGTGCACAGCCGTCTCAGCGTGTGTGCTTATCAACGCGGGCTGCTTTGCTGTGTGTGTTGATGTGTGTGCATGTGTGTGTGTGTGCACGGCGTGAGAGCGGCGAGCCAGCGCACGTCTCCCTTCGTCCCACTCGGTTGCGGACCGGGCTTCGGCCCGGATCCCGGGTGGTGGGTCGG
>OMKY01045075.1:0-12786 GCA_900302395.1 Bregmaceros cantori
TGGCGCAGTTGAAGATCACTCTGCACAGTCACTGGGACCCCATAGACATACTGATGGAACTTCTTCAGGGCGAACACTATGGCCAACAACTCCTTTTCTATTTGCGCATAGTTGCGCTCTGCATCAGACAGCGCCCTTGATGCATAAGCAATCGGTTGTCCCTTCTGCATGAGACAGGCCCCCAGTCCATCCTTTGACGCGTCTGCCTGTATAGTGACTGGCACCCCTGGTCGGAAAAAACGAAGTATCGCAGCTGAACTGATGGCTGCTTTCAGCTTATCCAGCGCCGCATCATGCTCAGGGTGCCATTGCCAGTCCACGTCCTTTCGAAGAAGCTGCCTGAGGGGCGCTGTGAGCGACGACTCATTGGGAATGTACTGGGCCAGGTAGTGGGTCATGCCAAGCAGCCTTAGAAGTGCTTTTCTATCGGTCGGCGGGGGAAGGTGTGTGATTGCTCTCACCTTCTCTGTGTCTGGGCGCACACCATCAGCACTAATAATGTGCCCCATGTACTTCACTTCACTGACCATGTACTGAATCTTGTCAGGATTGAACTTGACGTTGAGACTCTTTGCTCGCTCCATGACCCTCTGCAGGATGAGGTCGTGCTCCTGTTTGTCAGACGCGGCAATTATCATGTCGTCTGCTATGATGGACACGCCCTCTATGTCCCCAAAGCATTCAGAGTTGGTCTGCTGGAACACTTCACTCGCTGATTTTATTCCAAATGGGAGACGGTTGAATTTGTACCGTCCCCATGGTGTGTTGAAAGTGCACAGTTCAGACGACTCCTCATCCAGTTTGATCTGCCAGTAACCATCTTTCTCATCAAGGATGGTAAAAATTTGCTTGCCAGAGAGCTTACACTGCACATCCTCTGGTGTGGGAATGTTGTAGTGTTGGCGCAGCACAGCCTTGTTGAGGTGACTAGGGTTTAGACAGATTCTCAGTGTGTGGTTTTTCTTTTCAGTCACAACGAGACTGCTCACCCACTTTGTGGGCTTTGTGATCTTAGTCACCACACCTCGCTTCTCAAGATCGTGTATTGTGTCTCGTAGTCTGCCTTGCAAGGCGAATGGAAACTTTCTGCACCCATGGATGACAGGTGGGACCGCGGGGTCCGTATATATGTGGTGCTCACCCGGGAACTCGCCCAAACCTGTGAAGACTGACTTGTAGCGGGTGAGCAGCTCTTCCTTTGTGCGTGGTGCAGGGCGAGACAAAGTGTGCACCCTCCTCACTAGGTCCAGTTTTACACACGCTGCCTTACCCAACAGGGCTGTCCCGGAAGCTTCCGTGAGGAAAAAGTCCAAGTGGGCCTGCCTGCGCTCTGTCTGTACATGAAGCGTCACCAGCCCATTTGGGACTATGCGTTGGCCACCGTAAGCAAGGAGAACAGTCTTTGTTGGCTTCACCGTCATTTTCACTGACAGACTGTCTGCTATGTGTTGCGGCAGAACATTGGCTGAGGCCCCAGTGTCCAGTTTGAAAAGGACATTCTTGCGCCCAATACGCAGACTGGTGTGCCACGCCCCCTCGTCATCAAGAGAATGTGATTTGGAGGATGCTTCTGACAATGCGCCAATGAACAATGCATCCACTTGTTCTGTGTCGACATCTACCGGGGCAACATCTTTAGTGGCTCTACACATAGTAGCAAAGTGGTTTCTACCACTGCACTTGTGGCAGACAGCGTTATATGCGGGGCAGCGTCTCGGGACATGGGTCCTACCACATCGGCTACATTGGAATGTCTGTTCTTTGGGTGCCTGCTTTACTGATGGCTGTGCACCCGGCTGCATGTTCTGCGTGGAGTCTTTTGTAGAGCATGCACACATTTTTCATTTGTTGTGTCAGTTGCCATGATTTTTGATTGTGCTGATGTCACTTCTTTGGCCCGGCACACATCTATTGCTTTAGTCAGTGAAAGGTCTGATATGGAAAGCAACCTCTCTCTCAGTCTGTCATCGATCATGCTGAACACAATTTTGTCTCTCAGCATTAGATCCTCCTCTTTGAATTCACAGTTTCGTGCTTTTTGCCTCAGTTCAGTGACAAACTTATCAATGCCAGTATTTTCATCAAACTTGTGAGCCCAAAATTGGTGGCGCTCAAATACTGTGTTTTTTCTTGGGGCAAAATAGGCTTCAAATGCATTTAGCACTTCGTCTATTTTTGGCGCGTCTGGATTTGCATATGCGATTTCCAGCGTGTTGTATATCTCCAATGACTCCTCCCCTATGCAATGAAGAAGAACGGCAATTTTCCTTTCGTCCGGTTTATCATCAAGGCCAACCGCCACGAAGTATAGACTCAGCCGTTGCTTCCACTTCCGCCAGTTCTCCGCTAAATTACCTGACATTAACAGCGGGGGCGGGGGAGTCATCATCTGCATCGCCATGGCGACACGATCCGCTTCTTGCCGGTAAGTCAACTTCCTTCTTTTTGCGCGGCTACACCGTCGTCGTCACCGGAGCGATTATTCTTGATCTTCACGGAGGCGCGTACGGGGACCGATCTGACACCATGTAGTGTACCGTGGTGGTATCACATTAACAGCGGACCAGAGCTGCAGGTTCCAAACCATTTATTACAACCACGCGGTAAGAACAGCACGCGCATAACAGCGCCGGGCAATACACGTCACATCCGCATAACCCACACCAACATGGAACCAGAACCAGCACATACACACACACGCACGCACATGCACACTCACAGGTGTCCACACACACACACACATCACAGAGTTGGTATGGGGGGAGCCTCGTCTCCGGAAATCGCGCCCATGGTAGTTTCCAATACAAATATTCCAATCTTAGCAGCCTGTTTCAACCTATTTAAAGATTGTTTGTAATTGATGTTTTAATGTATATTGTCGGGATAATTAACGGTTCATTGTGTGAGGGGGGTCATAATTTCACAAACGCGTCAAATTTGGCGTCAAATTCATTCCGACTCTGTCGTTGGCGCCCCTAGCGGACAGTACCACCGGTACTGCACAAGTCGCGTGTGGGGTGTCTCTCTCTCACTTACCGTAGAGCTCTCTCTACCTCTACTTGTCTCCGGATATACGGGTACTTTCAGCAATGGCACGGTCGGAGGCTTCAACCCGGCTAAGATGAAAGCAATAAGATGACATCATGCACCCTGCGTCTACTTATATACAAAAAGTATTTTTTTCACTTCAAATTTACTTGAGTAAAAATAGAAAGTAACTTGTGAAAAATGTACTACACAAAAACATTGTAACTAAGTAAATGTAATGTGTTACTGGTCCATCTCTGCATTTATGTAGCTAACAATCTCTCCCGTTCTGGTAACTGTGCTTTTAACATGCAGAGCAAAAACTAGCTCTTATATCCACCCCCGCCCCCCCACACCCTGCCCCCCCTACAAAGAGATCTTTAGGGGAGATGTGGATATACAGAGACCATAGAACATTTAGACAGCCAGAGGACGGGAGCCATTATCAGCCTGTCAGTGTGAAACATGTCCATTCATTTCAGCATAACATGTAATTATTTCTATTTTCCTGCCACATTCCCCATCTTGGTTTGACTGGGTAATAAGGATGTTTACATCAAGGAAGTGAAGGTGAGCTCCTCTAAATATGGTGTCCTGATTATGCATATTTTTACTGTATAATGGAATTACTATTTGAATGAATGAATGAATTGCCTGCGCCGGGGCTGCGCCATGAAGCAGGTTATGTTTTTGGTACCGTTGGTTGGTTTGTCTGTAGCCAAGATAACTGAAAAAGCTGTGCACGGATATGGATGAAATTTTGTACAGTTGTTGGAAATTGAATTGAATTGATTCAATTTTGGTGCATTTCTCTAGCCTATAAGTAACATAAACATACTTAATCTCCAACTTACCGATAGATCGCGAGTGCTTACCGCGGTCATGTGACCAGACTTCCGGGTCACAGGGGCCGCTGGAAAATGTAGTTGGCATGTTCGCCGGTGGGAATACAGTCTATCGGTCAATCGCAATTGCGCTACTCGAGCACTTGCATTGATAATGGGTTGCCACACATACTGCTAGCACTAAAAGTACTATTTTTTGTACCACTACGGCGCAGGTTTGCAATCTCTGAGTGCTTCTAGTTTTATTTTGGGACAAACAGGTTACAGAGCCATTAAACAACGCAACATGAAGCATGACAAACAATAATGCAAATACAACAGCATTTAAAAATGTCATTATGCTGTCATTATATAAAATGACAGCATCCGAGCAACGTCTGCGTGGCAACGCGTAAGTGCGTGAGCCGGTTGGAAATGATGCGTGCACTATGAGCGCGTTCAGCGCGCTCGCTCGTGTTAATTCAGATACGGGTCGTCACACATTCGTTCACTCGACGTTAACTCTGGGTGAAGACGATGTAAACTGTGCGGGCACCTCCCGGTTCGTGCCGCAAAATGACACGCACTGGCACGAGACGATCGCGTGGATTGCGTGCCACAAAATCCATGCCAAAAAAGTGTCAGAGCCCCTTTGGCATGCTGTCGGTGAAGACTGAAGAGTGCCTGAGTAGGCTTTTTTGTTTTTTCAAGGTTTTTTTCCACCTTTATTGACAGGATTATTCGGAAAACAGGGTTGAAGAGATTGGTGGTAGACATCGCAGAAAAGCCGGCGAGGGGAGTAGAACTCATGGCTGACGCTGTGATCTAATCTAACAGTGCCATAAATATGAATGGGGGCCGTTCTTAGGTGCAGTGTCTCTAAAAACGAAAATAATTATGTTTCTGAAAACAAAATTATTTTTAAAAAGTTGCGCTCTGAACACTTAAGGCAGCCCTATGTTTAACGTTTTTGTTCTCGGAACCATTCCGACACCACACTATTGATCCTGAACTGGTTTGGAACACAAAAAATTAGTTCGTTCTCAAAGTTCCTTATAATTTGCAATGTTAAGTTTAGATATGGTTTATACAGAATAAATTTGGTGGACTTCAGTGCAACTGTATTAACGCGAAAACCGGGTTTAAAACGCCATTACATTCACGTCCTCGTCTGTCCACAAGATGGAGCCCCAGATGCATGGGGCTTGATGACAGTGAAAGTAGACAAAAATAGTCTCCCAGACATAGCAAATGTTCAAAGATATAGAGAACAGAAAAAACGTATTTAACCGGTTTTGTGGATTTCCTAATGTTCCGTTTCCGCTCCGGAACAGAAATCTTTTTTTGTTTCCGTTTCCGCTCCTCATAAAATTCCGTAAAATTCGATTTGTTTTCAGTTTACGTTTTTGTTCCTTGAACCCGTTCAGAACCCTGCACACATTAATATCTTCCTTTGTTTCATAGGCTTTTTTGTTATAAAATTAAAACTTGATTTAGTTGATTGATTAGTTGATTGAACATTGATAAAATTGTGCTGAAAAAAAAAGTCCAATTAACATAAGATTGTGTTAATTTATTTTATTTTTATCCCCGGTTACCGTGAGTTTATTATACATTATTTAATTATACATATACACAAATAACACATTCATACTTATAATACATATTTATCTATACATATTTACAGGGTTGGGATGTCGCTAGTTTTGGATTCATTTTTAGAAAAAACTTTAACCGGATTACTTTTATTTGAATTACTTTGATTAGGATTAATTTGATTTGTATATAATACCAATCAAACCTGTAGGAAGCCATTAGATGGTACTAAATATTGATATCATTTTGCGCCTGGGGTGCCTCCATATACACCTGCCTACTTTTGGCTAAGTAATTAATAGAATTATTAATAACAGGATGGCCCCGTAGCATACCGGTTAAAGAGACGCTTCACCAAGGCATCCCCATTAGTCTTGTCAAAAGTTGTCGCTGTAGTTAAAGACCATAGTCAGGGCTCCGACCCGGTTCAAGGAACGAAAACGAAAACCGAAAATGAGCAGAATTTTACAGAATTTTATAAGGAGTGGAAACGGAAACAAAACAAGATTTCTTTAACTGTTCCGGAACAGAAACGGAACATTATGAAATCCACAAAACTGTTAAAAACGTTTTTTCCCGTTCTCTATATATTTTAGCATATCCTATGTCTGGGAGACTATTTCCTTCCACTTTCACTGTCAGTCGTCAAGCCCCATGCTCCATCTTGTGGACAGACGAGGAAGCGAATGTAATGGCGTTAATTCTGTTGCTTCAGAGTTTGAAAGTCCACCAAATACATTTTTGTACAAAAACTATATCTAAACTTAACATTGCACAATATAAGGAAGTCTAAGAACGAACAAAATGTTTGTGTTCCGAACCGGTTCAGGACCAATATTTTGTTGGTGGAACAGTTCCTAGAACGAAAACGTTAAATATAGACCTGCCTGAACCGTTCGGAACGGAACGTTTTAAAAATAATTTTGTTTTCAAGCCTTGACCATAGTGCACCCAGTGCCTTGAGATCGCTTCGCCTCTCGGCCGTATGCTGCACACCCGCTCATCCCCACTATATCAATAAAATGAGAAAATGGCAAAAAAATATTACTAGCAGAACCCCTTAAAAGGAAGACACGAGCGAAGAAGAAAATGGAATAGATACATTTTGTTGGTGACAGTTGCACCTCGTTAGTGTTACTAACGACTATGTCACAATGGGATTCCAACCATGTTCTGGGGGATTAGTAAGCAGGCTAATTAGCAGTGAACTACCCCGTGTTAATTTGAAGGTTTGTTTTTCTGCTTTTGTTTGCTGTTGCCTTGGCAACGTGGCGTTCCCAAAACACCCGTTATGAAATTGGTGATTCATGATGATGGATGGCAGCTGTTTAATTAACCCAAGCGTACCGAGCCTCTCTCAGTGGCATGAGATAAGATAAGATACTTTATTTAGTCACACATACATAAATGTACGGTGAAATTCTTCCTCCCCATTTAACCCATCCCTGAGGTGCGGTGGGCAGCCACGGTGCAGCAGCCAACTCCAGATTCTGAGCCAGGGGCACAGACTGGATCAGGTTAACTAGAACATGTTTTTGGTGGTGGGGGAAACCGGATGCCCGGAGTAAACCCACACAGACAGGGAGAACATGTAAACTCCACACAGAAAGGACCTGCCCGGGTTGGGATTCGAACCCAGGACCTCCTTGCTGTGAGGCAGCAATGCTAACCACTGCGCCACCGTGCCGCCATTCCTTCAGGACGGAGCCAGAGCCATTGGAAGTTAGGTGTCCCACATTGGGCAGTGATCCATTTTAGGGCAATCCACCCTATATCAGTCACACTTTAAAAAATATTATTCTTACATATTTCTATGTTTATTTGGCCTCTAGAGGGGGCACGTATGCTATGTTTCAACATACTAAAGCTGTTTTAGAATGGAACCAGAAATGACCAAGACCTCGCCGGATCTCGTATGACTTGACACCATCCAAAATGGCTGCCATGGAGATGCCGCATTCAGCTACTATGGCCCTCAACTGTGGAATAGTCAATGTTTTTAAAAAGAAGCTCAAGACACATCTCTTACTGTGTGTATTAAGTAAATTCTTAAATATTAAGTCAGGTGCTACTTCCCGCGACCTGGTGACGTGAGCGACCTACGGGTAGAATTTTAAGCGACTGCTGCGACTAGAAGGGGAAGGTGGGGCGGATGCACGCGGAAGAGATTCGAGGAAGGTATAGATCGGGCGCAAGAGAGGGGGCGCTCCATGGAGGGCAGACGTTACTGTTGGCTTCGGTCGCGCTATAACCTTGAAACACAACGCGACTAAAGTGACTAGGTCAAAAGTGCTGCGACTTGTAACACACGACTAAAGCGACATGGCGACCGTAAGTCGCGTTTGGTTTGGACACACAGTTAGGCTCACCTGGCTTCTAAATAGGATGTGTTAGTAATTTTTATATTATCGTTGAAATGTTCATGTGGTCACATCCTTATGTTTCCTTATGTTAGTCATATACTAGCGCACAATATTTTATCTTTGCACTATATTCATATAACTTCCATGTATGGTGCGCTCCTACATACAGTTTCACCAGGTTCAACGAGTGCACAACTTTTGGGGTATCTTTCTCAGTCTCTCTCTCGGTCTCTCTCTCTCTCTTGGGTTCTCTCTCGGTCTCGGATGCTCTCTTTCTCTCAGTGTCTCTCTCTCTTGGGTTCTCTCTCGGTCTCGGATGCTCTCTCTCTCTCTCTCTCTCTCTCGGTCTTGCTCTCTCTCGGTCTCGGATGCTCTCTCTCTCGGTCTCTCTCTCTCTCTTGGGTTCTCTCTTGGTCTCGGATGCTCTCTCTCTCGGTCTCTCTCTCTCTCTCTCTTGGGTTCTCTCTCGGTCTTGGATGCCCTCTCTCGGTCTCTCTCTCTCTCTCTCTTGGGTTCTCTCTCGGTCTCGGATGCTCTCTTTCTCTCTCTTGGTCTCTCTCTCTCTTGGGCTCTCTCTCGGTCTCGGATGCTCTCTCTCTCTCTCGGTTTCTCTCTCTCTTGGGTTCTCTCTCGATCTTGGTCGCTCTATCTCTCTCCCTCTCATGTGCCCTCTCTATCTCTCAGGCGTTCTCTGGGTCTCGGCCTCTCTCTCTCACAGGCTCTCTATCTCTCTGTATCTTTTGAATAGAGATGTTGTCCTAAATTTTTTTCCTTACAGTTACTCGCTACTTGAATATCTTTTTTGTGGAATCCTTTTTACTTTTTAGTAACTATTTGGATGACTACTTTTTACTTTTACTTGAGTAATATTTTGCTGAGGTAATAATAATTTTACTCAAGTAATTTCTATGGCTACTCTGCACATATCTGGCTGGAGGTATTGACTACAGTTCAGAATAGATCATCGTTCATTCAACAGCACGTTACTGTCATCGCTGTGTATGTCTGTGCACAAGTATGTGCCTGTTTGCTTATAGTGGAAGGCTGTGGGTAATGTTCTACTGTTTGCATAAATGGCAAGTAACGAAGTACAAATACTTAAGTACTGAGTAAAATTTTCAAGTATCTGTACCTTTAGAAGTGCTTTTTTATGTAATTACTTTTTACTTGTACTGAGTACATTTTTAACAAAAATATCTTTACTTCTACTCCTTACTTTTCCCCAAAAAAGGCTTGTTACTTTTTCTCTCTTTTTGCTGCGCACTGACAGAGTAGGATAAGATGTACAATATGAGTCAGTAGAGGGGGCTGATGCACCAAGTACAGTCCCAGTTATTAAGTTAATAAGTGGTTTTCATTTAGTCCCGAGATATAAGCTAAATTAGGCTAGGTTGTTAGTAATTTATTATAGTATTTATAACATTGACAAACTAACATTGAAAAAAGAATGCATTTTACATACACTTTTATTTTTAGTACTTTGTACTTTACACTTTCAAAATTAATTTTGTGTACATTTTAGAGCCTGTACTTTTTACTTTCAAAAATACTTTTTGAGTACATTTCTCAGCCTGTACTTTTTACTCTACTCAATTAGATATTTGGATCAGTACTTTGTACACAGTACATTTTGCAGTGTTAAATATGCAGTGTCAAAGTTCATTGACTCTTTCTGAGTTATTACAACAATGGAGGGAGTTGAATACTTACTAGTGTTTGGTGTTAAGTTGCAGAGTTACAAGGCGCCAATTAGACTCTACAAAGCCCCGCCCAAAGCCTTCCCACCTTGTCCTCTCTCAAACTTGTAAAGACCGCCATTTTCATTGCATCATGAATCATCCGGCACCCAACCCTTGGTGCAGACCGAGGTTCGGCTCGGACCCCTGGGGTTTGGGTCACCGCAGTGCTGCCGACTCGCCGTGTCGCAGGCCCTCGCGGCCTTCGTCCGCTAAGATGCTGACACCCGTTCCTTCACGGACGTGCTGGCGGTGCTGTACAGTGTTAACCAGTGCTCATTTTTCACTCAATTTCAAATTTTAAGAGCAGTTAAACACTATGGAAAAAGTTAATTTAACACCAAATCTGATAACGACCAAATACACTCAGACACAGTGTTAAATGTAACTCTTTAAGTGTTGATTTAACACTGCGAAATTTACTGTGTAGTCTTACTCGAGCTGTTTTTTTACTAATGTATTTTACTCTGACTCAAGTAAGAAATCTCTGTACTTTTGCCATCTCTGACTGTTCAGTGCTTTGTTCTGTAAAAGCACCTTGCGCTGCTCTGCAGGAAAGGTGCTATATGAGTTTGGCAATCCTTCCTCGGCTTCACACTTCAGAAATCTTGTCACAGCATCATAGACGTTGTCTGCACTATGGAAGGAGAATGTGTGTGCTAAATTTGGCCCAATATCCGCAACGAACTGTGAATAGGAACACTGGCAGCTGTGTTCCTATTCTTTCTGAAGCATAAGCCAGTGATTGTTGGTTAGCACCCAGCCCCCTGCGTGAATAAACCCGGGCATGTGTGATATTGGTAGCTAAACTAGAAGCACCAAAAAAGTACAAAACATAGTACTTTTAGTGCTAGCAGTAAGTGTGGCAACCCATTATCAATGCAAGTGCTCAAGTAGCGTGATTGCGACTGACCCATAAGCTGTATTCCGACCGGAAAACATGCCAACTACATTTCCTCATGTGACCACAAGTCGGGTCACATGACCGTGGTTAGCGGCCACTGAACTATCGGTAAGTCGAGTCTTCCGTGTGTCATTTCCAACAACTGTACACAATTTCACCCAGATCCGTGCACAACTTTTTCAGTTATCCTGGGGACAGACAAACCAACGCTACCAAAAACATAACCTGCGGTGTGGTCTTAAGCCACAGTGACAAGACTATGTGTGGGCCTGCCCAGGAGCGGTTGTTTTTGAGGCATATTAAACTTTATTGTAACATGGGATACTATATCTGATATGATATATTGAGTAAGAGTAAAATACAAAGAAATATGCAAGAGTAAAAAGACAACTCGAGTAAGACTTCAAAGTACTGATCCAAGTATCTACTTGAGTAAAGTTAAGAGTAACAACCTAGCCTAATTTAGCTTATATTTCAGGACTAAATGAAGACCACTTAATGACTGGGACTAAGGTTAGAATGATGGTTAACTAATGCTTAACTAATGCTTAAGTAATGTTCAACTATGCACACTTATTATGAAGTGTTTCCAAAAGTACTGATACTGGAAAATTTTCAGTAAAGTACAGTACTTAAGTATTTGTACTTTGTTATACATCAGTTACTTGCCATCTCTGTATATTGGTATAACTAGTGCGTCTTTATGTGAGCCCTCCTTAGCAGGGTTAGTTGAAGACTTCGCCTCTGTAATGAGGGTGAATGTAACAAAGTTAACATTAACATGTACACCTGATTTAACCCACATTTAAAAATAGGCCTGGTTGAACCGTTTGGAACGGAACGTTTGAGAAATTATTTCGTTTTCAAGCCCTGCCTGCCACTGTGCCTTGATGGATTGTTTTTAAGAGTCCTTGGGATCTTGTGACGTGTCCGTACCATTTTAGCTTTCGTTTTTCGACTGTAGTTAGTGGATCTCCATAAGGCTAGCCTCAAAAACCAAATATGCACCCTACATTAAAAAAAAAGACCCACAAAATGATGCTCCTGTCCCCAGATTGCATTTGAGGAGCCTGGTCATCCTATTACAAGCGGCTGTGGGTGGGCGTGGTGTGATATGATAACGTATTTTCCCTCATTAATCTAAATAGCAATTTCCTCCTTTAAGACAGATACAGACGGTCTTATCTTGTCTCTCCTAAGCTGCTCGTTCATCAACAAAGTTTGAAGTTAATGAACTGATTCGTCCGTGGTTGATACGCCTCCTGAGGTCGTGTTAATGATTGCTGGACATCTGACGGTGTGTTTTCACCGTCAGACGTCCATTGATCAACCGTCAGACGTCCATTGATCTATAGACGGTGATTAAAATGGACACGCCGCTCTGCCTATCATCTTTAATGTGTACATGCCCCGCATTTGACACGCTGCTCGTTTCTTCCTAATGTGATTGGCCGTGGCGCGCTGGATGTCAATTGTCATGTTTGATGTGATTGATGTATAACAGGAACGTGCTGTGAAAAAGTCATTGAGCTGAGTCAGGCCAGTGCAAGAAAATGTAATGTTTTTATGTTGTCTTACCTCAAATAAAGTATAACAGCAAGAATTTTGCCAAAAAAACAAACAACTCCTTACGTCAAAACAAATGCCGCTCCACATCAAAGCCAAAATCTACAATACACGCATACATCCAACGCATCGTCCATGCATCGCACATCGTTAGACGCTTGCATTGGGGCCTGGTAAAACCAGGGTCCGAAATAATTTTACAAAATGTGTCAATAAAATAGTGTTGTCCAGTCACAGTGCAGTAGGTGGGACAAGCGGCGTGGAGGCGTGATAACTATACTCCGCCCACGTCTTGCGTACAAACGCCCCCGCGTCCGCGCTGATTGGTCGATTGATTCCGTATCATGGCGACCCTGATTTTTCCCAGATCAATGCAAGCGTCTAGCAATGTGCAGTCCATGGACAATGGGTTGGTTCTGGCTCGCTATACGGCATTGAATGTGTAAACATTCCAAAAGCACATCATGCACTAGATGACAGAACACCATCTCTTAGACCACATAGAAGTAAAAGAACTCTGTAGACTAACCTCACTCAAAGAAAATCACAATAATCATAACCCTTAAACTGTACAGACACATCAAGAGAACCCAAATAGGTCTAACCAAACTCTGCCTTGAAGCATTAGTGGTTGGCAAGAGAAGTAGAGGAAGACAACCCAAAAGATGGCATGACAACATCTACGAATGGTTAGGACTTGACCTGATAACCCTCAACAGGATGACTCTGAGCCGGAGCCCCTGGAGGAAGATGAACCAAGATGGTGCACC
>OMKY01045086.1:0-19493 GCA_900302395.1 Bregmaceros cantori
TATATATATATATATATATATATATATATATATATATATATATATATATATATATATATATATATATATACATATATATACATATATATAATATTATAATATAATATATAATTTTCAACTTTATTTATTAAAAAAAGGGGGGAAATGAGACACATGGCAAAGCTGCTGATAATGGAAGGCAAACTCACAACTCTTTACCATTATGGCCATCATCATGTTCCGTCCCCATCATGGGGGTTGGATGCCACACCAAGCCAGTTATTTCTGTTCTGAGCCCTTCTTACTGCCTGCACATAAGTGAGGCGTGTCCACTGGGAGAGTTTGTTGTGGGCAGTTTGCCCACAACAATCTTGGTCGTCCTCTGCACTTCTTCCCATCAAGTCTCCCATCCAGTCGAATTCTCTGGATGGCCATCGACAGTAAAATGTTGTGCATAAATATATTTTGTACATCTCTTACAGCCTCTCCAACCATAGTTTTGACAATAACGTAATATTGAGTGGTCCAGTCATCAGTGTAAGCTACAGTCCTTCACTCCTCAACATTCTTAGGCTAGCAGGTATCTGACAATGGGCCGCTGTCTATGCCCAGTTGAGTTTATGTTTCAAAATAACTGGATTTATTTCCTGAATAAACGACAGCATTTTGGGCACACCTTCAACCTGTTGTCTCCTTTCATTTTTCGCCATCCTCAACCTGGTACTTTGATAGATAACCTTTGCTCTGGGAACAACTGGCTATCAGTAGTTTATTGATTCTTTAATAATAGCCATTATGGCATACGTGTGCTGAGATACTGCGGCAGAGGTGTGTTCCACTTTGAGACAAGGTTTGTTTGGATGAAATTGGCAGCAATTACACTTTAACGATAATCACAAAGGACAAAGGACAGTCATGAAACAACACTTTGAAAGAAATGTCTTTATTTAGAAATTAAGATAAGAATAAATCACAAACACTCGTAAGCGTTCATAGTGCCTCTAGATCTAAATGCATGTATATCATGCATTCAAATTACACACACACACACACACACACCTTTTGATAAAAGCATCTAATAATGAAGACTTAAATGATTATGACCAAAAATCCCCAATAATATGCAAACATAGCCACCACAAAACAATGCATAAAGACATATTGTTTGAATATTTCTGTTTTGTATCACAATTTATTTGCTGAACATGAAAGCAGTTTTTCAGACCCTGATCTGCTCAGTCAACCTAGAAAGGCAAAGACCCGATGTCATGGCTGCTGCTGCTGCTATGGTGTCTAGCTACCGAGAGCGAGGTGCCCAAATCTATGCTACCACGTCGAGATCCCCTTTGCGAGCCACCCCGTGAGCCTGCATTTGATCCTGGAGCAGAGGAAACATTGTAAGGGCTGCTGATACCTTTAGATGACATGCTAGATGCCTGCAGCATCCGGACACCGGTCGCTTCTTCCGAAAGGCAATTTTCCAGTGCCTGCTTGTAGCTGATTTTCAGTTTGCTTTTGGGGCAAGTCAGGTTTTTCGGATGACGTCTCATGTCTTGGAGTTTGTGGACTGTTCCATCACCTATCCAGCCCATCATTAGGGCATCGGCTAAGGACACTCTGCAGTCACGCTCTGGATCATAAAGACCACCAGTAACAAATTGGTATTCAATAAACCGTTGCCCTGCTTCGTATGGCAGCCACTTGTCCTTCACAGCCTCTGCTGCAGACATTTTAGTTTTAGTTTTCAAGTCTTTGAAACCATTATAAGCTTTAAGGGCTGGCTTGAGCACGCGCACCATTTCATCATCAACAAGTCCCAACTGACTGGCTTCTTGGATTCCAACCCTTTGGCCATTACTGGGATCTACGATTCCTCCTGTACATGCCTGAGCTTCAAGGATTCTTTGAGCGGTGATGGTATCAACAATTCCCCGATTGAGGGCCTCCAGGATGGATACCTTCTCTAGGCATTCGGAATCAAAGATTGCGCCTATAGGTTCTTGTACAATCTGAGCCTCAACAGGGGAAGCAACAGTGATGGAAATACTGGGTACTTCGGCTTCCCTGACAGCTGTACTACTGGACTGTCTAACAGTTGTAGTTGTCTTGGTTCCAAAACTGGAAAACACACCTTTGGCGGCTCTAGAGATTATTTCTGCAAACTCACTGAGGCTAATGCTGCGGGATGTGTACCTCTTATACAGTGTTTGATCAATGGCGCCTTGTCGTAGAAGCTCAGAGATGTCATACTGTTTGTTGGTTGTCCTGTCAATGATGATGATTCGGGTGGTTCCATCTGATGAAGTTATGGTGGATTCCTCCCATTTGCACTCTTGCCCACCATGTGCAGATGTGGAAGTTGCAGAAGACAAAGATGTTATTGAAGACACTCCTTTAGATTTCCCGGAGACGATTTCCGCAAACTCGCTAAGGCTAATGCTGCGTGATGTGTACCTCTTGTACAGTGTTTGATCAATGATGCCTTGAGCAAGGAGCGCAGAGACGTCGTACTGTTTCTTAGTTGTCCTGTCAATGATTATGATACGGGTAGAACCATCTGCTTCCTTGATGGTGCATTCCTCCCACTCTTGCCCACCTTGTGCTGATGTGGAAGTCGCGAAAGATGAATATGTTATCGAAGACACTCCTTTGGCTTTTCTCTTGATGATTTCAGCAAACTCCTGAAGCGTAATGCTGTGGGATGTGTACTTCTTATAGAGTGCTTGATCAATGACACCTTGTTGAAGCAGCTGACTGAGGTCATATTGGTTTCCACTTTGTCTGTCAACAATCACTGACCGAGTGGAACCATCTGCTGAATGGATTGTGTGTTCCTCCCAATTACACTCTTGCCCACCTTGTGCTGAAGTGGAAGTTGGAGAAGGCAAAGATGTTATTGAAGACACTCTTTGAGATTTCCCGGAGACAATTTCCGCAAACTCACTGAGGCTAATGCTGCGCGATGTGTACCTCTTGTACAGTTTTTCATCAATAATGCCTTGTTCAAGCAACCGGTATATGTCATACCGTTTTTTGGTTACTGTGTCAAAGATTGTTGGCCGAGTGGATCCATCTTTTAAGACCTTGTCTTGCTGTTGCCACCTTGGCTCATGGCAGGCCTCAGTTGTGGGAGCACTAGTGGTTGTAATGGATATGTTTGACAGCTCTGTACTGACAGTACTTCTCGACAACTCAGATCCTGCAGGTGTTTTCTTTCCAAATTGAGACTGTTGAGCCATTGGGCTTCCTGTATTGACAAAAGTTGCTGACGATCCTTCTTTTTTGGTAATGATTTCCGCAAATTCACTGAGGCTAATGCTGCGCGATGTGTACCTCTTGTACAGTGTTTGATCAATGACGCCTTGTTCAAGGAGTGCACAGACGTCGTACTGTTTCTTAGTTGTCCTGTCAATGATTATGATACGGGTAGAACCATCTGCTTCCTTGATGGTGCATTCCTCCCACTCTTGCCCACCTTGTGCTGATGTGGAAGTCGCGAAAGATGAATATGTTATCGAAGACACTCCTTTGGCTTTTCTGTTGATGATGTCAGCAAATTCATCAAGACTAATGCTGTGGGATGTGTACTTCTTATAGAGTGCTTGATCAATGACACCATGTTGAAGCAGCTGACTGAGGTCAAACTGGTTTCCAGTTTTCCTGTCAATGATCACTGATTGAGTGGAACCATCTGCTGAAGTGATGGTGAACTCCTCCCACCGTTGCCCTCCTTTGGCTTTTGCGTTAAGGATGTCTGTAAACTCAGTGAAAGTAATGGTATGGGAGGTGAACTTGTTATACAGTTCTTGATCAATGACACCTTGTTCAAGCAGCTGACATATGTCATACTGCTTTCCAGTTTCCGTGTCGAAGATTACAGACCGAGTGGATCCGTCTTCTGAAATCATGGTGATTTCTTCCCACTTTGGCCTATAGCAAGCTTCAATTGGGTGGGAGCCAGTGGTAGAAGTAATAGATAGGCTCTTCTGAGAATGACCCAAATTTGAGATTTCTTTGCTGACTCTTGTAGACGATTTGACTGTTGTCACAGTCTTTCCAGCACTCTGCGATGTTGTCTTTGAAACCTGTGAATGTTGTACAGATGTGGTCTTAGGTCCAGAGGGTTCTTTTTTGGAAAATGATGGAAATTCCATTGACTTGTCTTTTGTGTCTGACGCTTTGAGTATGTCGCCAAACTCACCTATAGTAATAAGGTGGGAGGTGTACTTGTTATACAATTTTTGATCAATAACACCCTGTTCAAGCAGCCGATATATGTCATACTCCTTTTGGGTGTCCCAGTCAAAGATTATTGGCCGAGACGATCCGTCTTCTGAGAGCAGGCCTCGCTGTTCCCATCTTTCCCTACGGCAAGCTTTACTTGAAGGAGCACTGGTGGAAGTAATGGATATGCTCCTCTGAGAGGGCATCAAAGTATGAGAATCTTCAACTGTTGGAGAAGTTACTTGTGTATGTTGCACATCTTGAGTTTTAACAGGGGACGCAACATTGATAGACATACTCGATAAATGCTCCAGAGAATCTTCTAAGGTTGACACCTTCTTACTGACGGTACTTCTGGACCCCTCAGCTCCTGCACGTGTTGTGTTTCCAAATTGTGACTGTTGTGCTGCTGGACTACCTCTATTGACAAAAGTTGTCGACAATCCTCCTCTTTTTGAAATTATTTCAGCAAACTCAGTAAGAGTAATTCGCTTTGATGTGTACTTCTCATACAGTGCTTGATCAATAATTCCTTGCTCAAGAAGTTGAAAAATGTTGTACTGTTTCCCAGTCCCCTTGTCAATGATCATTAACTGGGTGTTTCCATCTTCTGTGGTGATGGTCAGCTCCTCCCATGAACACTCCTGCATTGCCAACTCAACATACGTTGTATAGTCTATAAGCCCCTTTTCATATGCCTCTGTTACCGACATCTCTCTGTTAGTATCAGGGTCGACAATAACCACCTTCCTTTTTTTAAGGGTGGAATGAGAATGAGAGGATTGTTTGGCAGATTTCTCCACAATCTGCCTAGCTTGTATGGAGAGCAGCAAAGCACCCGTACTCGGATCAGTTTTGCACTTCGACTTCAGAGACCCGTAATTAATTCTTTTTTGTGTGTCTGGGTCAAGGAAACATGTTGGCGACGAGTTCAGGGCACGGAGCAGCTCTTCATCAACAAGATTCTGCTTTTTAGCAGTGTCCTTGGGCAGGAAAACACTCAGGAAAGGGTTCAGTATGCCTCCAACAGATTCTTGGGCTTGTAGAATTCGCAGAGCCGTCTCTTTGTCAATTATTCTCTTTCTCAATGCCTGGCATGTTGTCAGAAGTTTAGCTGTACTTGGGTCACGATAACCAATACAAGCTGCTTCAACTGTCAACAGTCTGGTTCGATCATTTGCATTGATGAGTCCTTTGGCATATGCCTCATCAACTGTAAACTTTTGATTTGTTCTTGGGTCAATGATGTGGCCGGTAGCTGCTTGAGCATCTAATAAATTGCTAGCACTCTCTGGAGAAATTAGTTTTTGATTCCGAGCTTCCATAAAGGACATTGGTCCAAGGGGCCCAGCATCAATTCCAACAATGGGCCCTGTTCCTTTTAGATTTGTCATCTTCTCCAGAGATACTTCCGCAACAGTTTTCTGTCCTTCCAGCAATAATGTAAAGGTTTTTTGATCCAGAACACCACAATCAAGCAACTGCTGTGCTGTAACCCTTTTACGAATGCCATCAAATTCATGTTTACTTGGCTGGTGCTGTTCAGAGATGGTGAGAAGGTCAGTAGTGTGGGAGTCTGTGTAGGATTTTGTTCTGTGTTTCCTCAATGAATGATGAGTAACACTCTTCTGAGTGTGTTGCTCAGTGAAAACGTCAGGTTCTTTCAACACCTCCGCTTTGTTCAATGTGGTCGTCGTAGTCTGATATTGCCGAATACTTCTAGTATCTGTGGGACTTTTAGATATGTGAGTCTCCAGTTTGGTGTAGGTACGATCTGGTGAAATAGAACTCTGTTCATTCCTTTTTGACATTTGTCCTTGATACTCTGTTATCATTTTGCTTGTGCTTCCAGGAACTTTAACATTAAAGGTTTTACTTGTTACAGTTGTTTCCTGTGTTCCAAGTTTTGTTTTCCCCTGTTGCTCTTGAGCGCTGTCTGCCTTACCAAACTCTATTGTACTTTGCAGCTTTCCAGGGAATTCATGTCCTATATCAACTGTGTCAATAGCAGTTTTGTCAACTCTAATATCTGTGTGTTCTGTAATTGTCCTGGTCTCTCTTGTTTTGGTAGTTGTTGACTTTGTTGTTTTCTCCCATGTCACTGTCTGTTCAACCACTGGTTTTGTCACTTCTTCAGATGTTACTGTTATATGTTTTGTCACTTGTCTCTGAGAACCACCAAAGTTTGGGTCCTGTTGGTCAGAGTTACTCCCCAGTTCTGTTGTAAATTTAGAGATGCGTTGTCTCTTAATAGCACCATCAGAAAAATCGGACACATTTTTGCCAATTTCTGTGCTCAGCACAAAATCTTGATGACCACCTCTTACTGTAGCCACTGGGCTAGTCGTGCCACTAATGACTGTTTTAGATGTTGATACAATGGTTGAATATGTCTCCCCTGACATTTTGTGCTTCAGAGTGTGTTTTTCCAAATGTTCTGCTGATGTTTTGTGATCACTGTAGAAGTGTTTGATTGCCTCTGTGCCAGACAAAGGTAAAAATACAAGGCCTGTGTCGGGGTCAATCAAACACCGTCTCTTTAAAGTGCCATATGTAACACCTTTCTCATTGTCCGGATCAATGTAACACTTTGGGTGTTTGTTTAGTTCATCATTGAAGCCCTCGTCGATGAGTTGGCGTTTCATTGCCATTTCCTTTGAGAGAAACACACTGATCACAGGGTCTAAAATGCCCCCTGAAGATCTCTGGGCCTGCAATAGACACAGTGCAGTCTTGTGGTCTACAATTCCTTTCTTCATTGCTTGGAACACAGATAATTGCTTGCCTGACGTTGGATCAATGTATCCATTTGCTGCAAGTTCTGCAGACAGCAGCCTTTCTCGATCACTCTGTTCTACCAACCCTGCCACACATGCTTCATCAACAGTCAGCAGCTGATTGAAAATTGGGTCAATGATTTGACCCGTTGCAGCCTGCGCATCCAGTAGCATGTTAGCACTTTCTATTGAAATATGTGCTTGTTTCTTGGCTTCTGTAATTGTCATTATTCCATGATGTCCATCAATTACAGCAGCTATGGGTCCAGTGCCCCTGAGACGATGTTTCAAATTCATAGACACCTCCTGTTCACCAACCTCCCCTGACACTAGCCTCTTGAATGTGAATTCATCCAAAATCCCACAGTCAAGCAATTCTTGTGCCGTCACTTGCTTGCGGATACCATCCAGGATAATCTCTTCTGGGTGTCTCCTGCCTGAAATTGGTAATAATATCTGGCCAGTGTGATATTCTGTTTTGCATCGCCTCTTCAGTGAATCATAGGATATGGCTTTGCCAGTGTCTGGGTCAGTGTAACATTCTGTTTGTTGGATCAGCCTTTGATTGAGGTCTTCGTCAATAAGTTTGCGTGACAACGCTGTATCCTTAGAGATGAAAACACTGTTCACAGGATCTAGAACTCCCCCTGCAGATTCTTGGGCCTGAAGCAGGCGTAATGCAGTTCTCTTGTCCACCAATCCTTTTATTGTGGCTTCGAAAATATTCCACAAATTACATGTTTTTTCATCAGGATACCCGCTGGCAGCCGATTCTGCTGCTAGCAGGAAATCTTTATCCTCATTTTCTACCACTCCTTTTGACACAGCCTCCTCTACCGTTAGCTGCTGGTTGGTTCTGGGGTCAATAATGTGGCCAGTGGCAGCTTGTGCCTCCAGTAGCATATTAGCAATATCCTTGGTAAGATATCCTTGGTTTTTGGCTTCTGTAAAAGACATCTTGCCTTGATGTCCAGCTAATACACCACTAATGGGGCCAGTTCCCTTGAGGCTATGTTTTATGGAAGCTGACAGCTCTTGAGCAGTTTGCTCTCCTGAGACAAGCTTTTCTAGAGTTGGTTCATCAATTACACCACACTTATGCAACTGTGATGCTGTAATCGGCTTACAGACCCCGTCTAGAATGATTCTGTTTGGAAGCCTCCTTCCCGAAATGGGCAGCAGGATTTGACCTGTGAAATACTCTGTTTTGCACTTTCTCTTCAGAGACTGGTAACTGACTGCCTTCTCATCCTCAGGGTCCTTGTAACACTCAGGTTCCTGTTTTAGAATCTGTCTGAGCTCCTCATCAAGAAGTTTGCGTTTTATTGCTGCATCTATCGGGAGGAAAACACTGCTCACTGGATCAATAATGCCTCCTGCACATTCCTGTGCCTGAAGTAAAGCAATGCCATGCTTCTTGTCCACTATTCCATTCCTTATGGCTTCAAACAGTGAGAGGGGTTCAGATGTTTTTTGATCTACGTAGCCTATTGCGGCAGATTGTGCTGCTAAGAGCATCTCTTTATCTGCATCATCAATGACACCATTGTCACATGCTTCCTCTATGGTAAGCCGTTTGTTGCTCCTCGGATCGATAACATGGCCTGTGGCTGCCTGGGCCTCAAGTAGCATACGAGCAACGTCTTCAGGAAGGTATCCCTGTCTTTTGGCTTCTGTGAAAGACATCATTCCATGTTTTTTGACTATCACTCCAGCAATAGGACTAGTTCCCTTGAGACTATCAACCTTGCTTTGTGATAGTTCTGATACCCTTTTCACACCTGATACAAGGTCTTCAAGTGTTGCCCGGTCGATTACACCGCATTCATGTAATCGGGCTGCACTGACTTGCTTGCGGATGCCATCCACGAATATTCTGTCAGGATTCCTTCTACCTGACACAGGCAGCAGTATCTGACCTGTGAGATGTTCAGTTTTGCACCTTCTCTTCAAAGATTCATAGGTGACATCTTCCTCTGTGTCTGGGTCCTTGTAGCACCTGGGCTGCTCTTTAAGAGTACGGTTTAGGTCCTCATCAAGTATTTTGTGCTTTATTGCAGTATCTTTGGAGAGGAACACACTGCTTACAGGGTCCAAAATCCCCCCTGCACATTCCTGTGCTTGAAGCAGTATAATTGCAGTTTTCCTATCCACAATCCCCTTTTTCATTGCTTCAAATAATGATAGAGGCTTATCAGTGGTCCAGTCAGTGAAGCCAATGGCAGAAGATTGAGCTGTCAACATGCGATCTTCATCCTCCTTTTCCACAATTCCTTTGTCAGATGCTTCCTTTACTGTAAGCCTCTGGTTGGTTCTAGGATCTATAATGTGTCCAGTCGCAGCTTGGGCCTCTAACAGCATGTTAGCAACATCTTTTGAAATGAATCCCTGTTTTTTGGCTTCAGTGAAGGACATCCGGCCCCGATTCTTAACTATCACTGCAGCTATTGGTCCAGTTCCTTTGATGCTCCTTCCCTTGCTTGCAGATACATCTTCTACCGTGATCTCTCCTGAGATAAGATCTTCCAATGTTTGCTCATCAAGTATACCACATTCATGCAACTGTGTTGCACTGACTTTTTTACAGATGCCATCAAGAAGGATTTTGTCTGGGTGCCTCTTGCCCGATATCGGGAGAAGTATCTGGCCTGTGAGATACTCAGTTTTGCACCGTTCCTTCAAAGATTCATAGCTGATGGCCTTTTCAGTGTCAGGGTCCTTGTAACACTCAGGTTGTTGATTCAAAGTACTTCTTAATTCCTCATCAAAAATGTTGCGGACTATCGCTGTTTCTTTGGGAAGTAAAACACTGTTCACAGGGTCTAGAATCCCCCCTGCACTCTCCTGGGCTTGAAGCAGAGTAATTGTGGTTTTCTTGTTCACAATCCCCTTCTTCATGGCTTCATATATGGAAAGAGGCTCATCCGAGCTCCAATCCGTGTAGCCGATAGCAGATGAGTGCGCCGTTAACAAGCGACCTCTATCTTCTTTTTCGACAATTCCTTTGTCACATGCTTCCTCTACTGATAGTCTCTGATTGGTTCTCGGGTCTATAATGTAGCCTGTGGCAGCTTGAGCATCCAAAAGCATGTTCGCAACGTCCGTTGAAAGGTATCCCTGCTGTTTGGCCTCAGTAAAAGACATCCTGTCATTGTGTCCTACTATCACAGCTGCAATAGGACTAGTTCCTTGAAGAACCTTCTTTTTCTCTTCTGAAACCTGTAGTACAGTTATCTCACCTGAGACAAGCTTTTGAAGTGTTGGCTGGTCAAGAATACCACATTCATGCAATGTTGCTGCGCTGACTGGCTTGCAAATGCCCTCCAGGAATATTTTGCTTGGGTGCCTCGTTGCCGGAATAGGCAACAGTATTTGCCCTGTATGTTTCTCTGTCTTACATCGTCTTTTCAAAGCCTCATATGTGACATCCTTTTCTGTTTCAGGGTCCTTGTAACACTTTGGCTGTTCCCTTAGGATGCGACTGACCTCTTCATCAAGGATGTTGTGCTTCATTGCTGCCTCTTTGGTCAGGAACACACTGGTTGCAGGGTCCACAATCCCCCCTGCGCATTCCTGTGCCTGCAGTAAGGTAACTGCTGTTTTCTTGTCCACGATTCCCCTTTTCATTGCCTCAAAGACAGAGAGAGGTTTATCAGAGCTCCAATCAGCATAGCCGACAGCAGCAGATTCTGCAGTTAACATTCGATCTTTGCCTTCATTTTCCACAATTCCTTTGGCACATGCTTCATCTACTGATAACTTCTTGTTGCTTACAAGATCTATAAGATGACCCGTCGCTGCCTGGGCCTCCAACAGCATAGAGGCAATATCCTTCTGAAGGTATCCATTTTTTTTGGCTTCTGTGAAAGACATCTTGCCTCGATGTTCCACTAACACCGCAGATATAGGTCCAGTTCCTTTGAGCCAATTGTGTTTGCTTGCAGACACTTCTGCCACTGTCTTGTCTCCAGACACAAGGGCTTCAAGTGTCGGTTCATCGATTACACCACATTCATGCAATTCTGTTGCACTGACTTGCTTACGGATGCCATTGAAGAAAATTTTGTTTGGATTTCTCCTGCCCGAAACAGGCAGCAGTATCTGACCAGTAAGATACTCAGTTTTGCATCTTCTCTTCAAGGACTCATAGGTGGCAGCTTTATGAGTATCAGGGTCCTTGTAACACTCAGGTTGTTCTTTTAACGTACGGCTAACCTCTTCATCAAGGATGTTGCATTTTATTGCCGCATCTTTAGAAAGGAAAACACTGTTTACAGGGTGTGTAATTCCTCCGGCAGATTCCTGTGCCTGAAGCAAAGTAATTGCTGTTTTCTTGTCCACTATTCCCTTCTTCATGGCTTCAAATACCGACAGGGGCTTATCAGAGCTCCAATCTGGATAGCCAGATGCAGAACACTGGGCTGTTATTAAGTGGTCCTTGTCTTCCTCGTCCACAATTCCTTTTTCAATAGCTTCCTCTACAGTTAGCCTCTGATTTGTTTTTGGATCGATAATGTGGCCTATGGCAGCTTGCGCATCTAACAACATGTTTGCAACATCTGTCGGAAGGAATCCCTGTTTTTTGGCTTCTGTGAAAGACATCCGCCCTTGATTTCCAACTATCACAGCAGCAATGGCTCCGTTCCCCTTGAGACTAATCTTTTTGTCTGTGGAGACCTCTGCTACAGTCGTCTCTCCCGAAACCAGCTTCTCGAGTGTTTGCTTGTCAATAACACTACATTCATGCAGTTGTGATGCACTGACTTGCTTGCGGATGCCATCTAGGAAAATTCTGTTTGGACGCCTCCTGCCTGACAGAGGCAACAGTATCTGGCCTGTTTGAACCTCTAGTTTGCATTGTTTCTTCAAATAATCATAACTGACATCCTCCTGTGTGTCTGGGTCTTTGTAGCACTTTGGTTGGTCTTTAAGAACACGGCTGATCTCCTCATCAAGTATATTCTGTTTAATTGCTGCTTCTTTGGAGAGATAAACACTGTTCACAGGGTCTACAATTCCTCCTGCACAGTCTTGAGCCTGAAGCAAAGTTATTGCAGTTTTCTTGTCCACAATTCCCCTTTTCATAGCTTCAAACACCGATAGAGGCTTATCAGAGCTCCAGTCGGTGAAGCCTCTGGCAGAAGATTCTGCTGTCAACATGCAATCTTCATCTTCCTTTTCCACAATTCCTTGGTCACATGCCTCTTTTACAGTAAGCATCTGGTTGCTTCTGGGATCTATAATGTGGCCAGTAGCAGCCTGGGCCTCTAACAACTTTCTAGCAACATCTCCTGAAATGAATCCCTGTTGCTTGGCTTCTGTGAGCGACATCTTGCCCATATTCTCAACAATCACAGCAGTTATAGGACCAGTTCCTTTGAGTTCTGTTCTTTTATCTGCAGAAACCTCTTTCACAGTTTTGTCTCCTTTCACAAGTTTGTCAAGTGTTACCTTGTCGAGTATTCCACATTTGTGCAGTTCTGCTGCATTCACTGGTTTGGAAATACCATCAAATGTTATTTTTGCAGGGTCTCTCTTTGATGAAAGTGGAAGCAGAAGCAAACCTGTGCCTGGTTGTCGTGTACATCGTTTTTTCAATGTATCAAAAGTCACACCTTTGTCAGTGTCCAGAGCCTCGTGACAGTCAAGTTCTTTTTTGACCTCTTCGTCAAGAATACCATGTTTTGTTGCTGAGTTAATAGGAAGGAAAACGCTGCTCTTTGGATCTAGAATCCCTCCAACACACACCTGAGCCCGAAGCAGATTGATAGCAGTTTTCCTGTTCACAATCCCTCTCCTCATGGCTTCAAAGACTGACAAAGGTTCTTCATATTTCCAGTCAATGAAGCCATTTGCAGCAGATTCTGCCACAAACAAACGGTGCGCATCTCTCTTTTCTACAATTCCTTTGTCGCACGCTTCTTGAACTGTCAGTTTCTGATTGGTTTGTGGATCGATAATATGGCCAACTGCAGCCTGGGCTTCAAGTAGCATATTGCCAACATCTGTGGGGATGAATCCTTGTTTTTTTGCATCTTCAATTGACATCATGCCATGATTTTCAACTATCACTGCAGCGATAGATCCTGTTCCTTTAAGACTATCTTTTTTCTCTTCAGCCACCTCAGGCACTGTCTTTTTTCCGGACACTAGCTGTTCCAACGTCGACTGGTCCATGATTCCACATTCATGCAATTTCTTTGCCGAGACTGGCTTGCATACACCTTCAAACATAATGTCAGCTGGGTCTCTCCTTCCTGATAAAGGAAGCAGTAACAATCCTGTCTGAGGTTCTGTTTTACATTGGCTCTTTAAAGATGCATATGTAACTCCTTTTCCAGTGTCTGGTTCTTTATAACACAGTGGTTGTTGTTTCAGATCATGGCTGGTCTGGTCATCAAGGATGTTGCCTTTTATTGCTGTGTCTTTTGAGATGAAAACACTACTCACAGGGTCTAAAATCCCTCCGGCACATTCTTGTGCTTGAAGCAGAGTAAGTGTGGTTTCTTTCTCTGCAAGTCCCTTCTTCATGGCTTTGAACACAGAGCACGGCTCCTCACAGCTCCAGTCATCGTGACCAATTGCAGCTGATTCCGCTGATAGCAAATAGTCCCTGTCTCCCTTTTCCACTACTCCATTCTCACAAGCATCATTGACAGTTAGCTGTTGATTTGTTGTTGGATCAATTATATGGCCAGTAGCGGCCTGAGCCTCTAACATCATTTTAGCAAAATCTTTAGAAACAAATCCTTGTTTTCTAGCCTCTGCAAAGGACATCTTGCCCTCACATCCAGCAATGACACCGGCTATAGCTCCTGTTCCTTTGAGATAGTTCTTCTTGTTTGCAGAAACCTCTGATATTGTGTTTTTTCCTGATATTAACTTCTCTAATGTTGGTCTGTCGATGACACCAAATTCATGCAATTTCTTTGCAGAAACTGTTTTGCGAACCCCTTCGAAGATAATCTCTTCTGGGTTTCTTTTCCCAGTTAAGGGAAGCAGTAACAAGCCTGTTTCCGGGTCTGTTGTACATCGCTTTTTTAAAGATGCATATGTGGTACACTTGTCAGTGTCAGGGTCTTTGTAACAAGCCGGTGGTTGTTTTAATGCTTTACTGGCATCCTCATCAAGAATGTTAGATTTTATAGCCATGTCTTTAGAAATGAAAACACTGTTCAGAGGATCTATAATCCCTCCAGCACACTCTTGTGCTTGCAGTAGACTGAGCATTGTTTCTTGGTCCACAATTCCCCTTTTCATGGCTTCAAACACTGACAAAGGTTGATCAGCGCTCCAATCAGGATAACCAACTGCTGCAGATTCTGCTGATAGCAAAAATGTTCTGTCCTCCTTTTCCACAACTCCATTTTCACAAGCTTCGTCTACTGTTAGAAGCTGATTTGTTGTTGGATCAATGATATGACCAGTAGCAGCCTGGGCTTCCAGAAGCATTTTAGTAATGTCTGGCCGAAGGAAACCTTGTTTCCGGGCATTCGCAAAGGTCATCTTGCCCTGACTTCCTGCAATCACGCCGGCTATGGGTCCCGTCCCTTTGAGACAGTCCTTCTTGTTTGCAGAGACTTCTTCTACGGTTTTTGTTCCTGATGCCAGCTTTTCCAATGTTGGTTTGTCTATGATACCGAATTCATGCAATTTTTTCGCTGACACTGATTTGCGAATCCCTTCAAAGATAATGTCTTCTGGGTCTCTCTTCCCAGATAATGGCAGCAGTAGTAGGTCTGTGCCAGGTTCTGTTGTGCATTTACTCTTCAAAGATGCATATGTAGTGCTCTTTTCAGTGTCTGGGTCTTTGTAACATGCAGGATTCTGTTTCAATGCCTCGCATACATCTTCATCAACAATGCCAGATTTTATGGCCATGTCTTTAGAAATGAACACACTGTTCACAGGGTCTAGAATCCCTCCTGCGCACTCTTGTGCCTGTAGCAACGTGAGCATGGTTTTGTGGTCCACAATTCCTCTCTTCATTGCTTCAAACACTGAGAAAGATTCATCAGATCTCCAATCAGGATACCCGACTGCTGCATATTCAGCTGATATCAAACAAGCTCGGTCTTGCTCTTCTACTACACCACTTTTACAAGCTTCATCTAATGTTAGCCGCTGATTTGTTGTTGGATCAATTATATGTCCAGTAGCAGCCTGTGCCTGCAGCAGCTTTTCAGCAATATCTGCTGAGAGGAACCCTTGTTTCCTTGCATCCACCAAGGACATCTTGCCTTGCTGTCCAGCAAGCACAGCAGCTATGGGTCCCGTTCCTTTCAGACAGTCCCTCTTCATTGAAGACACATCTGAAACAGTTTTCTCTCCTGATGCAAGCTTTTCCAATGTCAACTTGTCTATGATGGAACATTCAAGCAATTTCTTTGCAGAAACTGGTTTGCGGACCCCATTTAAGTATATTTTCTCAGCCTTCCTCTTGCCAGAGACAGGAAGAAGTAACATGCCTGTATCACTCTCTGGTTTACATTTCTTCTTCAATGCCTCGTATGTGACATCCTTCTCAGTTTCTGGATCTTTGTATTTGCATTCTTTCATAAGGTCATGGCTAACCTCTTCATCAAGTATATTATGTTTTATTGCTTTATCCTTGGGAAGGAAAACACTGCTGACAGGGTCCAGAATTCCACCTGAACTTTCCTGGGCCTGAAGCAGAGGGAGTGCAGTTTCCTTGTCCACAATTCCCTTTTTCATTGCTTCAAAAAGAGACAATGGCTTATTGGAGTTCCAATCACAGTAGCCAATTGTAGCAAATTCTGCCACCAGAAGCCAGTCTTTATCATCTTCTCCCACGACTCCTTTCTCACATGCTTCCTCTACTGTCAATCTCTTGCCATTTTTTGGATCAATAATATGACCGGTGGCAGCTTGGGCTTTCAGGAGCATGTTGGCAATATCTTCTGACAGAAATCCTTCCTTCTTAGCTTCTGTAAAAGACATCTTGCCATGGCTGCCAGCTATCACAGCGGCTATGCATCCAGTGCCTTTGAGGAAGCGTTTTTTATTTTCTGCCACAGCCTGAGCACTTGTTTCCCCAGCCACTAGCTTGTTAAATGTTGGCTTTTCCAAGACACCAAGGTCAACCAGCTGCTGTGGTGTGACTGGCTTGCGGACACCATCAAATAAACATATGGCTGGATCTCTCTTTGAGGAAATTGGCAGCAGTAGGTTGCCATTGTAAGGCTCGGTTTTGCATTGTCTTTTTAGAAATTCATAGGAAACTGTCTTGTTGGAGGCCGGATCCAAGTAGCATGATGGCTTCTGGTCAAGGGAACTTATAATTTCTGAATCAATCAGTCTGCGTTTTACTGCAGCATCCTTTGGTATGAAAATACTGTTGACTGGATCAAGGATGCCTCCAGTTGCTTCTTGAGCCTGGAGCAGAGTTAGGGCCATTTTCTTGTCAACAATTCCTTTCTTCATTGCTTCAAACACTGAAAGAAGTTTACCCGTGCCCTTCTCAGGGTAACCAATGGCAGCACATTCTGCTGCAGACAGCCATGCTTTATCTTCCTTATCCACAATACCTTTGTCACATGCATCATCTACAGTCATCTTTTGACTGGTCGCAGGGTCAATGATATAGCCTGTCGCAGCCTGGGCCTCTAGAAGCTTTTTAGCACTATCTGCTGAAATTAGTCCTTGTTTCTTGGCTTCAGTAAAGGACAATTTGTGCTGATCATCAGTTATCACTCCAGCTATTGAACCAGTTCCTTTTAGAATAGATTTCTTGTCTTTTGAAACCTCTGGGACGGTTGCTTGCTTTGTTTGTAGTTTGTCAAACGTGAGTTTATCTATAACGTCACAGTCAAGTAACTGTTGAGCAGTTACTGGTTTTCGAACACCATCAAAGACAGATTTGGGGGAGTCTTTCTTGGAAGAAATTGGTAGGAGTAAATTGCCAGTGCCAGGGTCAGTCTTGCATTGTTTTTTCAAGGATTCATACAAAACACTGTTGTCTGTGTCTGGATCCAAGTAGCACAATGGCTTCTGGTCAAGGGCACGGCTGATTTCATCATCAATCAGTCTGCGTTTTAATGCAACATCCTTTGGTATGAAAACACTGTTGACTGGATCAAGGATGCCTCCAGCAGCTTCTTGAGCCTGGAGAAGAGGCAATGCTGAAGTCTTGTCAACAATTCCTTTCTTCATTGCTTCAAACACTGAAAGAAGTTTACCCGTGCCCTGCTCAGGGTAACCAATGGCAGCACATTCTGCTGCAGACAGCCATGCTTTATCTTCCTTATCCACAATACCTTTGTCACATGCATCATCTACAGTCATCTTTTGACCGGTCGCAGGGTCAATGATATGGCCTGTCGCAGCCTGGGCCTCTAGAAGCTTTTTAGCACTGTTTGCTGAAATTAGTCCTTCTTTCTTGGCTTCAGTAAAGGACAGTTTATGCTGATCCTCAGTTATCACTCCAGCTATTGAGCCAGTTCCTTTGAGAATTGCTTTCTTGTCTTTTGAAACCTCTGGAACTGTTGTTTGCTTTGTTTGTAGTTTGTCAAATGTTTGTTTATCTAAAACATTGCAGTCAACTAACTGCTTTGCAGTTACTGGTTTTCGGACACCATCAAAGACAGATTTGGTCAAGTCTTTCTTTGAGGAAATTGGTAGGAGTAAGTTGCCAGTGCTGGGATCAGTCTTGCATTGTTTTTTCAGGGATTCATATGTAACACTTTTGTCTGAGTCTGGATCCAAGTAGCATAATGGTTTCTGATCAAGGGCACGAGTGATTTCATAATCAATCAGTCTGTGTTTTAATGCAACAGCCTTTGGTATGAAAACACTGTTGACTGGATCAAGGATACCTCCAGTAGCTTCTTGAGCCTGGAGAAGAGGCAATGCTGAAGTCTTGTCAACAATTCCTTTCTTCATTGCCTCAAACACTGAAAGAAGTTTATCCGTGCCCTGCTCAGGGTAACCAATGGCAGCACGTTCTGCTGCAGACAACCATGCTTTATCTTCCTTATCCACAATACCTTTCTCACATGCGTCATCCACAGTCAGCTTTTGACCAGTTTCAGGGTCAATTATATGGCCTGTTGCAGCCTGGGCCTCAAGAAGCTTTTTAGCACTGTCTGCTGACATGAGGCCTTGTTTCTTTGCTTCAGTAAAGGACAGTTTGCGCTCATCTTCAGTTATCACTCCAGCTATTGAGCCAGTTCCTTTCAGAATAGCTTTCTTATTTTTTGAAACCTCTGGAACTGTTGTTTGCTTTGTTTGTAGTTTGTCAAATGTGAGTTTATCTAAAACATCACAGTCAACTAACTGCTTTGCAGTTACTGGTTTTCGGACACCATCAAAGACAGATTTGGGTGAGTGTGTCTTGGAAGAAATTGGTAGGAGTAAGTTACTGGTGCCAGGATCAGTCTTGCATTGTTTTTTAAGGGTTTCATAGGTAACACTTTTGTCTGAGTCTGGATCCAAGTAGCACAATGGTTTCTGATTAAGGGCACGACTGATTTCATTATCAATCAGTCTGCGTTTTAATGCAACATCCTTTGGTATGAAAACACTGTTTACTGGATCAAGGATACCTCCAGTAGCTTCTTGAGCTTGGAGAAGAGGCAATGCTGACGTCTTGTCAACAATTCCTTTCTTCATCGCCTCAAACACTGAAAGAAGTTTATCCGTGCCCTGCTCAGGGTAACCAATTGCAGCACGTTCTGCTGCAGACAACCATGCTTTATCTTCCTTATCCACAATACCTTTGTCACATGCGTCATCCACCGTCAGCTTTTGACCGGTTGCAGGATCAATGACATGGCCAGTCGCAGCCTGGGCCTCTAGAAGCTTCTTAGCACTGTCTGCTGAAATTAGTCCTTGTTTCTTAGCTTCAGTGAAGGATAATTTGCGCTGGTCTTCAGTTATCACTCCAGCTATTGAGCCAGTTCCTTTCAGAATAGCTTTTTTGTCTTTTGAAACCTCTGGAACTGTTGTTTGCTTTGTCTGCAGCTTTGTAAATGTGGGCTTATCCAAAACATCACAATCTACCAGCTGCTTTGCTGTTACCGGCTTTCGAACACCCTCAAAGATTAAAGGACCCTGGGCTGTTTTTTCAGAAATAGGAAGCAACAGCAAACCTGTTTCATACTCCTTCTTGCACCTTTTCTTTAGTGCCTCATATGTCACATCTCGTCCACTTTCAGGATCAATGAAGCATTCCGGATTCTGGTTCAGAGAACGTTGAAGGTCTTCATCAATGAGTTTGTGTTGAACTGCCTTTTCTTTGGGTATGAACACACTGTTGATTGGATCAAGAATACCACCTACAGACTCTTGAGCTTGAAGCCAAGTCAGTGCAGTTTTCTTGTCCACTATTCTGTTTTTCATGGCCTCGAACAGAGAAAGAACTTTGTCTGTGCGTGGATCACGGTATCCAATTGCTGCTCGTTCTGCTGCAAGGAGTCGTTCTTTATCTACTTTATCCACTACACCTTTGTCACAGGCCTCCTCAACTGTCAGCTTCTCATCCTTTTCAGGATC
>OMKY01045087.1:15849-26594 GCA_900302395.1 Bregmaceros cantori
ATCTGATGCTCTCTTCTGCCAGTCCTCTCTCACTGTCTGCCCAGCTCACCATTCAGTTTATTCGGACTATTACCCCATCTCTCTCTCTGTCTCTCTCTGTCTTTCTCAATCTCTCTCTGTCTCTCTCTGTCGCTCTCTGTCGCTCTCTGTCTCTCGCTGTCTCTGTCTCTGTCTCTCTCTCTCTCCACAGACACATTATCTACAGTGCAGGTTTAGATCAGGTCTCTTAAACATGCGGCCCGGGCGCCAATTGCGGACGCCGCCACCATGATTTGCGACGCTGACCTTATTATGGACCACATCATGCGATGGATGACAGGACATCGCCTTCTAGACCACATTGAAATAAAAGAACTCCACAGATTAACCTTACTCATACCAATAATGGCAATAATCAAAAGCAGAACCCTTAAACTCTACGGACACATCAAGAGATCCCAAACAGGACTGACAAAACTCTGCCTCGAAGGACTAGTGGCCGGCAAGAGAAGCAGAGGACGACAACCCAAAAGATGGCGCGACAACGTCTACAAATGGTCAGGACTTGACCTACCAACCCTCAACAGAATGGCACTGGACCGGAAACTGTGGAGAAGGCTGACCCATGTTGGTGCACATTCTGCTACAAGCGGAGAAAGTGAACTATGATGAATGGCGTGGTGTCACTCACCTCCACACGGTGTAGCCGTTGAGGAGCAGGAACTTGAGGACGTCCTGCGCTCTGTCCCTCAGCTTGGCTCGCTCCTTGGGGCTCAGGGAGTCATAGGGCACCAGCAGAGGGTGGTTGGATCCGCCTGGAGAGACGGACGGAGGAGAGCGTGAAAGAGTGTGAGGAGAAAACAATGTTCGATCCGTGTAGCAGGAAATTAAAGCAGGAAATTGATCCTTTCAGACCACTGCAAGCCAGTTAATGACTTTGAATGAACTGAAGGAATGAATGAAATCTTTCATTTGAAGGGCAGGGCAAGCAACTTGCATGGTATTTGGTGTGTGAATGTGTGATTGAGAAGGCGTTTTGAGTACCACTAGGAAACCAAGGCTAGAGCTAACGTGAATGACAGAATGTTATTTTATTCATACTGATGGTCTGTATAAGACATTAATTAACAATAATATACATCACAAAGTTGATATATGTTATTTCTTGGCAGCCTATGAAGAAATGTTTTAGCAATATATGATTGGTAAACATGGAGAATGATGTTTTTCACATGGAGAATGATGTTTTAATTCAGCTGCTCCGCCCGCGACACTCAGGGAAAGAGAGATTGCGTCCACTCCAATGTTGTCAGGTTATTGTTAGATAATGCTTTTTGTGGAGGTATTTGATTGTTTTGTTAAACACATACACACTGAGCATAACGGTTTATTCCAAGATAATGCGGCCACCTCGTTGGTCCCTTGGTTCTACAGGCAGCGTTGTGAGGCATCTCGGTGTTGTGGTCATGTGACACAACACTCACATTTATAGAGCTTCTTTTTGCATGAAAAAAATAATAAAAAATCATAACGTGGGCCATTGCCTAATGTGGGACAACTAAGATCCAGTGGCTCTGGCTCCTTCCTAAACTAATGAATATCAGTGAAACCATGGTAAAAGAAAACTAGGGTGATCTGTCTAACTTCTAGTTCAAATGTTCAACCCTACATTTCACTGTCCTACATTACGCAACTGACTGTCCCACATTAGGAAGTTGCAAAAAATGGTCCACATTAGGGAAATCCACCGTATGTAAAGGTAATCTAAAAGTAATGGAATGCAATCCCTGCACTACTTTTAAAATGTGGTGGTGAGATTACGTTACTGATTGTTTTTATATGAATGAACAAACCTTTGGCCTCCAGCTCTGCTCGTTTCTCTTTGGCCCACGTGTGGTGATAGTTCTCAGCAAGCTGCTCAGCCATAGCCTGCATCAGACCAGAGGTACACCAACGGGCAATCAATGTTTGACTCTGAACACTCAACACTTGATTATGTAGATTACTGTGAATTACCCAGCACACCTTAAAGGCCACTGCACACCAACATCCTGCAACATCCTGCAACTGCTGGCAACTGCCTGCAACATCCTGCGACTGCGGGCAACTGCCTGCAACGGCCTGAGTCAAGCTGCAAATTGCTGCAACGGGAATGCACACCGCTGCAATGTTCCTTCTGCAACCTTACGTTGCATTGGTGTGAACTGCCCATTATTAGATGCAACAAGATGAGGAGAGGGGCGCGGCGGCAGAGTGCTTATAGAGCGCTCCCCCGGACCATAGGTTGAGCAGTGGCGCGGGTTCTAATCCCCTCTCCAACTCTTCATCCCAGTTTCCGATTTAATTCTGTCACTATCTCTCTAATAAAGAATGAAAAAGGGCGCTTGCAGCCAAAAAATGTGATGAGGGAAAGAGTGTCGCCACTTAAGGTGCACTAGGCTAAGAAGCTGTACCGTTTCAACAAACAATAACATCTCGATAGAGATCAAATGTGCACTGAGAAGGTAAAGGGACTTTATTTGGTCGCACAAAAATACGGTGGATTGCCCTAATGTCGGACACCTAGTTCCAGTGGCTCTGGCTCTTCACTGAACTAATGAATGTCAGTGAAACTATGGTAAAAGCAAACTATGGTAATGTGTCTAAAATTAAGTTCAACTATTCCAACACTAGATTTCACTGACCAACCTTCGGCAACTGACTGTCCCACATTAGGAAGCTGAAAAAAGCGGCCCACCTGAGGACAATCCACTCTACATGTACTTGCTCTGCATTTAACCCATCCCCGAGGAGCAGTGGGCAGCTGTGGTGAAGCCAACTCCAGCTTTTGAGCTAGTTCCTTGGCCAGGGCTATGGTGAGAGGGCGAAGGAGCAGAGCTGCAGCACACTTATGCCTGAGATCTCGATCCTCCCTTTAGAGTATGGGTGTGTATGTAAGACTGTGTGGGTGTATGGATGAAGAGGTCTAATCGACTGTGCCACAGAGCCAGCCCCACAAAAATCTACTGAGTTGAGGACTTACACACTGGTTCCACGACAAGGTAACACTGCTCATGTCCACGGGTTTGGGGGTAAACGTTGATGCCCCCTCAAATGACAACTGGAAAAAGATAGAAACAGAATAAACACTCTGTAAACAAAGGATAAAATGTAGCATTATTTTATAACTCCCAATGTAAATACCAATATTAGCATAACATATACAAATGATCATTATTAATACCCTGTGTTACTGACATTGATTTCCTTTCAGCACAATTGTATTGATTATGGGTGTGTCCAAGCATATGTTATTGCAATTAACAAGTACAAATGTGTTTTCCACTCATTGGTCACCTACATCACGTATGCATTTATGTTACAATGTTTTATAGGTCATGTTTCTAGGCCATAACGTGAACAGGCGTGATGCTGAAGACGTGTTGAACATGACATTGTGATAAAAAATGTACTGTTTGCTATTTAAGATACCACAGAGACTGACTGTTTGACCTGTCCATCCTCATATATTTTGGGTTTCAATAAACCTAGATAATGGATATCACCTTTAAAATATTCAACATATGTAAATATGTTGTATTTCAATGTGTAATACCACTGCGTGTAACACATGCTTGTCTATAGACAATGGTTACTGGGTCACAAGGCAAATTTCAGTGCTGCTGAGGAGACTGATTTTGAGAGTCATAAAGTGGAATAGAATGTTGTGTGCCTGTCCAGCCTGAGCCAGCCTGCGTGTCTGGGCCGGGTGTCTTCCTAAAGGCTCTGGTTCTGTGGTCCGCTCCACCGTCCACCCCAGGCTCAGCATGGTCTTTAGAGTCTCCTTGATAGGCCAGCGGTATGCCTCCTTGTCCTGGGGGAAATACATCACGTGTATTAGGCTCTGCTCACCAAGATTGCGCGTTAACTTCAGAGATAATTGTTTTATGCAAAAAAGAATAGACAGAATTAACTGTAAAAAAAAAAAAACCTTGACAGTAGTCTGTGAACGTAGAGCAAGCGTCTTGGTGCAAAGGTTTGGGCCCAATCCCAATTCACCCCTAGGCCCTCCCCATTACCCCTACCCCTCCGCTTTGCGCGTTCACCTGTAGGGGTGCCCCAATTCTCATTAAGGCGGAGGGGTAGGGGTAATGGGGAGGGCTTTGTAGCCCTCCAAAGGTAGCGGTATGGACAGGAAGATTCCTTTTGGAGGGGTATGAGATATTACAGAATACAACGCGATTACCTGGCAACGCGATTACCTGGCAACGCGATTACCTGGCAACGCGAAACGCCCGACAAGATGGAAAGAGGAAAATAGAATTGAGATTGCCCTTAGTCTTGCCGGGGAAGTGTGCAAGTAGGACAAGTAGCTGTGTCACCGTGATATAAATATGGAGGGTGGGGTCTCCATACCACAGCTGTGACTGGTCTGTGGCGTAATTGGTGCTTTCATAGTCGGCCGCGCCAGAGGGGCGTTTCCCATAGTCAGATACTGAGCAAAGTGTGTTTCTACTACAAAAAGCACTGCTCTGCTCGGCACTACTCTACTCTGCTTTGATGCCGTTTGTAAGGTGGGAGACGCGGAACCACAGCAGAGGAGATACTATAAAAGTCCCAGTTTACATGGAACGGTGCTAGTGGAAAAGGAGATGAGCCGAGTGGAGTAGAGTAGAGTATTAGCGCACCAGTGGAAAAGGGGCTTGAGTGATCGTGTGTTAATCATGGTACTCTATGGGCCCCGTTATTAACCAGTCTCACCCAAAGGGGTCTGCCGAATACCGCGAACCAGGGGTCCGTGACAAGTGTGCTTATATGTGCATTCACCACTATGCAGCCTTGCACCACTTCAGGCTAGTAAGTGAATTCTCCAAGAAATAAATCGGCCCACATTCAAACTAACATGTACACACTGATTGAAACGACAGCTAAATGCTGTGCAGTCTAATTACCATAGGTAATCAACTGGTATTTTATACTGTGGCACTTGTCATGGTAGCCCACTCATGGTGCTAGCTAATTATCCTGACTCCCATGATGCATTGTGTGATCTCTTTTCCTCTGTAGTATTATTGCAGCGAACCCCTAGTTCTTTTCACACCACATAAGCATTGCAAATTTTGGAGTAAGTTTGGAGGTTTTTTTTTTTTCATTTTCAAAAATACAGCTATTATAAGGTGATTTCCCCAGCTTTCAAAATGTGTTTCATGTGTTGCTGCACTGCCTGAGAATGAAGGTTATGACTGCTACTGGGGGAGATGTTTCTTGTTATCTTCTGGGAGGCTGTTTGATAGAATTTGAGGCATGGGAACGGTCAGCGGTGGCCTGACCTCCCAGCGCCTGCCAGCCCTGCTCCTGGGCTTTGATCAAATTATGACAGTAGAGTAGCAGCCTCTCAGTAGCGGTGTGAGGTCAAACAGACAGCTATGCCCTTTGCTTTGCCTCCCTTTTCTTCCCATCCTACGCCCCCCACCGCTCAGTGTCAAATGCTGCTAAACACAGAAAAGAAAGAGAAAAAGACAGTTGAGTTGAGTTCTGTTGAGTTGAGGGATTCCGGCGACAAATGATTGACCTTTTGTAAAATCAGAACAACACAATTTGTGGAAGTAGAAGAGTGTGGCCAAATTTGAAACATGTTGAGGTAATGAAGCCTTACCCACAACAATTTGTAAATATTATGTCATTAAATATGATTACCTGCGCCACGAAGCAGGAAATGTTTTTGGTAGCATTGGTTTGTCCCCAAGATGGATGAAATTGTGTAGCCTATAAGCAACATAATCATACTTAACACCAACTTACTGATATATCGCTAGGCGCTTACCGTGGTCACGTGACCAGACTTCTGGGTTGCAGTGGACGCTGGGAAATGTAGTTGGGTTGTGCTGAGCATGTTCGCCGGTGGCGTCAATCGCAATCGCTACTCTACGAGCACTTGCATTAATAATGGGTTGCCACACATACTGCTAGCACTAAAAGTACTATTTTTTTCTACCACTACAGCGCAGGTTTGCAATCTCTGAGTGCTTCTAGTTTATTATTTATTTGTCATTAAACAAAACAAACTATAATATTAGTGTCACTAACTTACCTTCTCAGCCAGTGCCCGGTATGGCTTGAGTAGAGGATGGACCTTCGTCTGTTCACACAGAGCCTCCCCATGCACCCAACTGTTGTTGAACTGAAACAAGACAGTAGACGTTAATATCAATGAGTTGGATGATAGTCAAAACAAACCAAACACACACTTCTAATTAACGACGTCCTAGGCTGTGCGGCACTTACCCAGTGGGTGGCACTATAGAGAGCATCTACTCAATGCCCAAACTGTGCAAGACCCAGGTCACGGCACCACACGTAACAGAAGTGAAACGGTAACTTTCAATTTGGATACACAGGGATTGAGCCGATGGCTAAAGGCTGCTTTACTTAGGGTGCATTTGGGGTTACTAAGTTGGTAATGGTTTTCCCATGATGCATTGTGGGACTCGTAGATCTTATAGTGACATGATTAAATTGGAAACTGGGATGAAGAGTCGGGGGGAGACATTGAAAAGCCGGAGAGGGTATGAAAACCTGCGGCGCTGCTCGACCTGTGGTCTGGGGGACGCACACTATAACCATTCTGCCACCGCGCGCCCCCTCACAGCATGTTCATTTAATGAAAGATGAAATACTTCCACAAGAGTATCCCTTTAAATGCATAATTATGATAAGAGATTAGATCTTAGAGCTGAACACACCTTTTCCAGTGACCACTTCTCATGGGTGTGCTCTGCGTATTTGTTGACCACAAAGTCCATCCTGTCAGGTAACAACACACTGGGACGCACACACAGAGACATAATCAGGCTTAGCAGCACTTCTGCTCAAATGACTACCTGTGAATGCTAGAAAAGTATAACATTAGAGCTGTAGCTATCAAATAGTGTGGCATTCTCCCAAAATACCCATCGATTCATCGAATAATATTGTTATTGCTGTAGCTCTTGTTAAGATAACACAACATTATGCATACATGAGAAGAAACTGGGCCTATGCAGTCGTCCCCGAAACCCCGAAAGACACACACAAAAAAATCCATCCACCCATCTTGAAAGTGACGGCTTCCAAAATCGTATCAGTTCATGAAGTTCATGAAGCATTAACACACCAGATCTGGGAGACATCCATTGATCTATTCAAAAGTTATCATGTTAATATGAGGGATCTGACATCCGACAACGCATGAAAATCCCAAATGCTCTTCGGGGGTGCAATTACAGTACAACCAGGAGATAGGACGACACATCAGTGTATTATTACTACTTTTTAATCCATGGTTCTCTATTTAACTACTCTATTTATTGAATTGCTGTTATTGATGTAAGGTAGTGACTTAAGTGCACCAGCAGGTGGCAGCAGAGGGTTTGCCTGAGGCATTATGTCGTCTGCAGGCCACCGTAGGTGGCAGTGGTCATGTGCTGTCCGGCCACCATTTTGGTCCTCAGTCTTCCCCCTGTTCTTGGGAAGGTAAGGACCATTTCCATTGGCTCTCCACCTTTTTGCTAATAACTTAGTCAAAAATCGTTTCGATTCACTTTGCTTAATGGATTGTATGTAGGGAAGTGTTTCTCCATTATTTAATATGTTGGATGTCTTTAACTGCATTTTATATGAATGTGTTTCTGCATCTAGCTAGTGCTAGAAGTATTGTTTCTTACTCAAACTTTGGAACTATGTTTTTATATTTTACTTTTATAACGTTGTTTCATCTTCAAAAACCTGTGTGTCTGACTCTCTTCCGCATCCCACCCGGCAATCATCACTAAACACAACGCAGAGTCCCGGATATTGGGAAGCAGAGTGACCCACAAGGCTTGGGTTACATTAGTAAAGGTTGGGGAAATTGCATTGCATTGCATTGCAAATCAATTATTTAAATGTGAATATTTATATTACTTATAAATGAGTAAAGCAGAACTAACACAGGAGGCGTGTTATGAGAGACGATAAAGGGAAGGAACGGAAATTAATTCAACTAAGTTTCTTATTAAAAATGCCCTGTTTTTTGAAATGCAAGTGATGATTGCTCATGTGGTGAGACAAAAATGTGTGGAAAGAGTGCATGAACATACATTTCAAAAAAATGTAAAATTCTAAAACATCAATAATTGTTCTTATAATCGAATCGTTCCCTCTGAATTGTAATCGCATCGCGAGATGACCAAAGATTCCCAACCCGTACTATATAGTGCACTAAATGGGGTGCATGCCAAGGGTACCATGGGTACCATGTACCCTATATACATGCACTCAAAGTATAACACAATGAACCCAATGACCTACAAAAAAATGGTGCGACGGTAGACAGCAGCAACAGACCACGGCAAATAGTTATTACTTCTGTCTTTTTGTGATGATCGATTTCATAATGTTATAATAATTTTGACAGGGACGACTCTAGTGTCCGAAATCTTACGTTGTTGTTGAATTGACATACTTGTGCCTGCTGTCGGGTTCGGCTTCCACTTCCTCATCAGCGCTGCAGGTGGCGCTGGAGTCATTGTCTGAGTGGACGTCCATCTGCGCCTTGTCCGCTCGCTCCTTCGTGTCTGGCTCCATCTTCACCTGAACCGGGGGCTCTGAGACCGGCGTGCCCCTGGAGTCCGGGTCCTGGGGCTCAGTCTTTGGGTGCAGGGTCGTGCTGTACGCCCCAGTCCGAGCCTTGTCCTCGGGCGATGCCCGGTCCCCCTCGGGGCTCTCCTGCTTCACCGACAGTTCGTCTCCGCCCGCGGCGTCCTGGGCCTTGCTGCTGCCGGCGTTCTGGCTCGGGGCCGACGTGTCCATGGGGGTCTGCGGTTTGTCTTGTTCGGCGGGGGCGCTGGCGGACGATCTGCTGTCTGTCTTTTTGCCATCAGAGGTTTTGGAAGGATCGGCTTGCGAGGGGGAGGGTGCGCTCTCCGTGTCCGAGCTGTTGTCCCCGGCTGGTGACAGGAAGCGGGGAAAACACTTTAACATTATGCTTAAGTTGCCTTGGTTACATAGACATGTTTTTGTGCTTAAAAGGGAACATCAATAAAATTGATAGTTGCAACTCTAAAATGCGCTGGTATAAAATGACTGCAACTTTAAACTACTATGCTATGAAATGATTGTAAACAAACAGGCACATTATGGATGTGTGCGTGTCTGTGTGTGCGTGTATGTGTGTGTTTCTGTGTGAAAGCTCAGCTCAGACCTTCGCTGTCGTCAGGGTTGTCCTCGTCATCGTCGGCTGACGTGGCGGCCTGGCCCTCCCCGTGAGCCCGTTCGGCCCGCGCCTGCCGCACCACCTGAGGCCACGCATGGAAAAGACCAGAGTCACAGATTACCCATGATGCCGCGGGGCCCGCATGCTTATGGTAATACCACAGGTGGCCACGGCGACTGGGGGTCAGTCGGTGGTTGCCGGGGGCGACGTACCTGCTTGTGCTGCTGCAGGAGGTTGTCGAGGTTGTGGCGCCGCTTATAGTTGAAGTAGAAGTTCTTGCACTGAGCCTCGCTCTTGGTGCCCACCATCTTAGCTATGGCTGCATAGTTCCGTCCATGTTCCAGCAGACCTGGTGTTCGATGTTCAAGAGTTAGTCGTCTCCAACAAGAAAAATGAATTTGTTGTGGAGGCAAGACCACATTGTATACATAAAAACAAACGTTTCGTTAAAAAGACAGTCTGGTGGATTAAAAATCATAATATACCTATAGAAGAGTTTGGCGTGTAGTTACATTTCTAAGCTGAACATGACTTCTCATGCCATTTATTTCGCTGTCTTCAACTATTTTTTCAGAATGTCACGATTTAAAAATGATGGTGGCAACTTGCGATGTGCTATTCCACACCCAAACGTTCTAGTGCGGATCTGTGCCCAAAAAAAAACAAATGATTCAATAATTTGCGCAATCCATTCAATTTACTAATTTTTGTTGAATTTACGAGTGAATGCAGACATCCTATTGGTCCAGAAGAACATGTGACCACATCGGTGAGTAACTTCAAGTTAATCACCGATGATACTGAGATTTTGACTGCATTTCATCAATATTTATGCAAAACGGGAAGCGAAGCGGAATGTATAATGGGTAATTGTTCACAGAGCGAGCTGTAGTAAGAGGATTTTGAACCGGCAAATTCAGCCAGTTTGGTCCACTATGATGACTTACACAGGCATCTATACAGACACTGGAAGTGCGTTTCAGACCGCAGAACAAAATGTCTCCTGTTTTGGGCATGTAAACTCGTCTAGAACTCACAGCTAACATATAAACAATGTCTCATCAAGTAATCTATTTGTCATCAAGTAATCTATTTGTCACAATAACACACGTTAGTGTGTTAGTGTGACAATGTTTCACCAGCATCACCATTTTCGAGTCAGGGACGTTCAAATTTCTGTCTCTGGTTAATGTGTCTACATATGTACATTTCCTGGTGGGTCGACCAATTTAATTTGGTTCCTCGGATGTTTCACGAAAACAATGACCCGCAAATTGCACTCTCCTTGTCCTAAAATACTAGACACTGGAGGGAGATCACTGAGAATTTCAAATTTATTCGGATGACATTTCCAAGAGGGATGTTTCACACAGATTAGAAGGCGAGTGTATGTCCCATCCAACCGTTTTTCTGCTCGTTTGGAGCGACAATCAGAATCAGAATACTTTATTGATCTCAGAAGGAAAATTATTTTTCATTCAGCAGTCTCAGCTCACAGACAGTGGGAATGGTAGTAATAAGCAACACCTAATATATAATATTATATATAGATATA
>OMKY01045088.1:0-18363 GCA_900302395.1 Bregmaceros cantori
CAGACGTGGAGGGAGAGAGAGAGAGGGGGCGAGAGGGGTTAGGTATCCCGGCGGAGGGAGAGAATCGTGGGGGAGAGTCACAGAGGGATGGGGTTGGGGGGGGGTCCGAAGCAGCAGCAGCTGGCAGGGTGAGCGTCTGGAACAGGGCGTGGTTAAGAGGCAGGTGGGTGGGGCTGGAGGCGGCGGTCAATGCATAGCAAGTACCTCATGGGTGTGGCAATGACTTGCATTTGATTTCTACAAAAAAACAACCTCATTACCAAAGATATCAAAAGACATTTCATAAGCACGATTATTTGAATGGTCGCAAAGCTCTTCATATTATAGACCTTATGTACAACACAGAATATTATATCAACTTTGCCAACCACTAATATTTCTGTACCATATTATATCAAACACAACGACTTATAATCTAAATGAAGAGGATCAGAATTGTGTTTTATTTCCCTTTTTTCTTTTTTAATGTTTTTTTTTCAGCACATTCAGGCTGTTTTTTCCCATCAGCTTTATTTATTAGAGTTAGCGGAAACAGGTGAAGATGGGGAGGTGGGGGTGGCAGACATGCGGGAAATACGTCAGTGGGGAGATTCGAACCACCGACTTACGGCGCCATTGAGACATATGCGTGCTTTCCAGCGCTCTGCCTAACCGATTGAGCAAGTGGGCAGCACGGAATTGCGTTTTCTAATCTAAAAAAAATAAAATAAATCTGTCTTAGTTATTTAACTGCATTTGACGTCTACATAAGCATATGCAGAGGATGCCGTTTTAGAATGGAAACGATTAAAACGTTTTGAATGAAGATAATACGTCCTTAGCCTAACACTCTATCCACCGACTAGTGTGCTATACTAGCCAATGGGTAGGGATGGGTATACATCAATACTGTATAACTTAATAACTTAAGATATCATAATAAATGCTATATTTCAGACTAGCAACAATCTTGCCACAGTAGAAACATTGTTCCACTGCGTGATTTTACGAGTTCAGAAAAGCTAGACCCTTTGTTTGTGTGTTACAGTTACTCCAAGCACATACAGTAGATCCCTATGGAGTACAGCTGAAAACTGAGACGTTGGAGAAAGCAGGGAGAGAGAGAACGAGAGGGAGGATAGGAGGGGGCTGTTGCTACTGGTTACAGAGAAAGGGATGAAGATGGGACAAAAACAAGAAAGAAAAGAGTAACATGAAAGAGGCTCGTTGATTGATGAGATGTGCGCGCGCGTGTCCGCGCGTGTGTGCGTAAGTAGATCAGCTGTCTGCAGTCATGTGTGACGTCACTGCCCCCATCTGCAGCCCCACAACACACACACACACGCACACACACAAACGTATACACACACATGCACAAACGTATACACACACATACACAAGATCAAGGGGGTCCAAGGTGGACCTCATCACTAAAGAATGTTCTTCTGCAGACGATATAGCTACACCCACAACCCCTCACACATTGTATATTACACAATACAGTGAACCTCGCACACAAAACCAAAATGGTACACATTCCTGCCATTTAGGAATAGAAATATCTATTTTTTTAATGATGCAGGAATCAACAAGTATAGTCAGAAAAAAAGATAGTTGAGAATAGATGATTGTAAAACAAAGCCACGTGAACCTTTCTTTTTTTAAATAACCAATGTCTTTCCCAATGCTGCCCTCATACTCCAAACCAGCTTCCTCCCGTATCCCTTTTATGTTTGAAGAATGTGTGTAAATATTTCTTTTTCCTTTTTTGGTTCATCTTTTTTTGTATGTTTTTTTAAGTTGAAAGCGTGATTTTTATATATTTTTTATTATATTGTTTTTTTTATATTTTTATTGACCGGCTAAGTGTGAAGGGTGGGGAAGGGGGCGCGGGGATCATACTTATGCCAGAGACAGGGATCGATCTCACCAGAGTGCTGGATGAAGATGTCTAACCGACTGCACCAAAGAGCCAGCCGCAGAGACATTCATAATTAGATGGTTCAGGTTATTTGTTGAAAACAAAATAAAAATTCTCTTTTTTTGTTATCTAGGAAATGCCAGCAAAGAAAATAATCTGAATTAAATTAATCTAAAATCGAATTAATATAATCTATGTATTTATTTATTTTGAAACCTAAAAGCAAGTTTTGTTTCCAGACTTAAAAATCTTGAGTTTTCGTCAACATAAAGCGAAAAGAAACAAAAAAACAGCCACCACTACATGCAACAAAGCCCTCCACCAAACCCCACCCCCCTCCCTGACTAGCGCTCCACATCAAGTAGTGTCAGGTTGACACCAAATACCCCCCTGTTCGACTTCACACACTCCCCACACCCACACCTGACCCGGAGCCACACCTTCAGGACACGTGCGGTACATCACTCCCGTGTGCTCATTATGACACGCTCATTGTAGCGGTATCAGCTTTAAAAGCGGTCAGCGGGTGTCTGGGTGCCAAGACTGCGGCTACCAAAGTAATATTGAATACACTTTGTAATATTAGATCCTGCAGGTGGTGTCGCCTCCCCCTTTAACTATCCATCAGTGTTTGAAGGAGTTAACCCTTTCACAGCCACAGACTTCCACATACGGCCTACAGAAAAGACAAGAATTTTTTTTTTTTTTTCACAAATTTCCCCAGACAGTAAAGATCCTCTTCTTTACATAATCAGAAGAATATTTGATAGACTTCCAAAAAGCAGTGCAATATTTTTAGAGTTATAATTAGCGCTGAAAGTTACTTACGAGTTGGTTGCCAAGTATCAAGACAATCAAGTTCAAGTCCAATTTAAGTCTGAGGTATTGGATCAATGGAAGTTGCCAAGTATCAAGTCAACCATTTGTGTGACTCGAGTCGGCCTCGAGTCCAAGTGCGACTGTAGTATGCAACTTGTGTCGACTAAAGTGTGTCTGAATGTAGCACAGTTTCCTTATTATGTTGACTGTGATGTACCATTAACAGTGTCGTTACCCGTGATTGTATCACCTGTATCACCTAAATAATGCCGGAGACGGTATTCGAACAGACGGCGTTGCTCGGCTTATGGTCTGGGGGTCGCACTCTCTAACCACTCTGCCACCGTGCACCCCACTAGACTTCACATCTCAGAGTTCAGAGAGTACACTGTCTGTGACTGAGAAATGAGAAATGTGTCACCACATTTGCATTTATAAATATGATTCTAAAAAAAAAAAAAAAAAAAACACCTCACATACACAATTTAAACAGGAATCATTTGTACGAAAATATTTCGGTGGTAATTTCCTTTGAATTCAGTCAAATGTCAATGCCTACCCCATACCACAATGGCTTTTCCTCTCCCATTCAGATATACTTCATATTGTTGCTGTTATTGGCGTGTGTGTCCCCCGAGCAGTGCGAGCAGTGCCGCGGGTTCTAGTCTTCTCTTCCGTTTCCGGGTTGATCTCGTCTCTATCTCTCTCGGTAGTGAGTGAGAAACTGCGCTTGCGGCCAAAAAATAACTTTGGAAAAAAATAAAAGAAGTATTAATCTGTCCAATCTGTCCATCTATCTAGATGGTTCGCTGGATACGGGAACCACTTCTCAAAGCCACAGACCCCATGTAGAGCACCACCAGCCAGATCTATTCCCTTCCAAAACACTCAACACAATCAGCATGTTCATCTCGTTTTCATTAGTTCAAAGTTTTACTACCCAACAGCCCCGGTGGCTCCATTTGAAACTTCACACAAAGAGAATGCGTCTCAGTTAAGTTGGTGTTTGGAAAGAATTACTTGGAAGTGTAAAAAAGGAAAACACCACCAAAAAGAATTGTACTGATGTATCCTCTTTCCTGAGCTCTACCCCTTAGCCAAGTGTAACCTGGCGATCCAGAAGCAACGAATCGTCCACGCATCGCACTCAATTAGAATCATCATTGGGTCTGGTAAAACCAGGGTCGAAGAAACGTGTCAATCAAATCATGTTATCCAATCACAGGTGGGCCAAGCGGCGTGGAGGGGTGACAACTAAACTCCGCCTCTTGCGAATACCAAACTCTGCCTCGTCAACATGTCTCTACGATGTCTATCCCCGATTTCTTCAACCCAGTTTCCGACCAATCCTATCCGATAAAGATGAAAAATGGCGCCCGAAAAAAATAACTTAAAAAAAAGAAAGTATGTGAATGATTAATCGATTAATTTTTGAGGTCATGGGTGTATTATATGCAAATAATGCAACTAAAAGTAGTGGTGTCCAATTGAATTCAAAACTTGATTCTTTTTTCTAAAATAAATTAGAATTAGAAACCTTGCGACTCGAATCAGGAAAAGTTAGCATAGCTTAGCCGTATGGAACCAAACTGGGATGAAGATAGAACCTGGTACTTCGATACACAACCAAAGTTTAGTCACACATAATCAAATGTTTTCGTTTTTTTACGCTTCCATCTTAACCACCATTTTTCGGTCCTTCGGGCTACGGCTACGGTATGTTAACAAAGTACTTCTGCGTGCCAGAGTGAGTGCGCACCCAGACCCAGAGGCGAGATCTCTCGTCCAAGATCAGGGAACACCACATTTCAGTATGAACCTTTGGTGCCGCCTTCCGTTAACCTTGGGACAAACTCTAAATCCAGACACATAATTTGTAACAGTTTCTGTCAGAATGTTAACAACCAGTATGGTCACATGGGCAGGGAGCGAGAGACATTCAGACTGAAGGATATACGAGTCAGACCATGTGACGAAACCAGAGACAAAGACCTTTCAAAAACACATTGAGAACATGACATTTTATTTAAAGGGAATTGTATTTTCTTTTACAAAATAATCTACAGACTTCCTCCTACGTCTTTTTTTTTACCACCGACTTCATTTATTCAATCATTAATTTAAGGTATTCACAACCCTGTTTAGACGACAGTCTTGTTCAGTAAATTCCTATCTTATATTTCTTTATATCAATTTCTCTCAACTTGTTCAAATAAAGATTAATTGATTCTATGCATCGAGCCATTCTTCAAGAATTTTACTTTTTAACATCACTACATTTCTTGATTAAGAACAACCTCATTTGACATATTTTAGGTTGACAAGGTTATTCTCTATGTTGCTGAGATAATTTGAGGTATTTTTCTATGTACCCTCTATGGAAATATATCAAATAATTTGGTTTCAATGAGTGGAAAAAACATTGATATAAAATATGAATTGTATTAATAATAAGCCCAATTGTCAAGTATTGACAATAGACATTGGAGACACCCATATGAAAAGTTTGAAATGGAAATACTTTGAATGAAATGCATGATATTGAGGTTTTCTTCTTCTCTTCAAGGAAAGAAAAATATATATAATAAGTATTCCTGTTCCATGTAGGGCTGTAAGACTTCTCAATCACATGCACACCTACACACATTTGGTCACCCTGCCATGGTTGGATAGGATGTATTACGAGATGTGTACAGCGGGGGGCGACGCCGTTGTTGCAAGTATCTAATGACATTGTGTATGGGCATCTGGACACGGCACATCGTAAATTAAAGCATTGTGAAAAGCTCACCACGCTCATACAATAACTAATTACTTCCGATGCCGAGCGAGGTGAAGATCAAAGCGATTCTGCACCAGCCCCCGAGCTGGAGATCAGTGGTTCTGGTCACGCACATGTCCACCACATGGGTAAAGGTCCATTCATACCTCACGTACATTTATAGACAAGTTCGGGGGGTACCTCCGGTCTCTGAACGTCACTTCCGATCTCACTTACTTGCCGTGTATTTCTATTTTTCAATTTGTCTAGTCTGTGGGAGCACACACCTCCAGGGTTATTTAAAAATTGTGGTGGTGACTTGTGGTGTGCTATTCCTCACCCAATCGTTATTGTGCGGATCTGTGACCCACAAACGCATGATTTAATAATCAGTTCCATTGTCTCATTCCTTTTGGAAGAACTAGTAGAAGCAGACAGCCTATTGATCTAGAAGAACATGTGTCATGTGACCACTCGGTGAGTAACTTCAAGTAGGATTTTGACTGCATTTCATCAATATTTATACAAAAAAGTTAACGAAGCAAGGAGAGTGATGAGTTACTGGTCACAGAGCGACATCTAGTGGTCGGATTTCGAATTGGTGTGCGTTTTGTGTGTTTTTGTGTCCACGTATCGCGGCCTTCGACTTTATATACATACATATAGGCACCGGAAGTGACCTGCAGAAGCGCGGGACAAAATGACTCCCCCCAGTGTTTTGCACATAAACTCGTCTATAGAATGTAAAAAAAAAACAAAAAAAACCACACACACACAAGTTTTCCTACAAAGTAGAGATCCTCTTCTCCATGTTATCAGTGGGGTTGAGAACAGGACCCTCAAACTTTAATGCAAATGTGTTGAACTGGTTAGCGCCGAAATGAGACACACCCACCTTGTTCTCGAACATCATCTTGAGACTGCTGAGTGGCACGGTGGACTTCTCCGCAGGCGGCACCTCCATGTCAGCTCGGTGTGCGGAAAACAGGGGCGGGACGTCCTCCTTCGACGTGGCTGGGTCTTGCTGCTCAGGCGCGACAGACACGGTAAGGGCGGGCGACGCGGTGACCTCCTCTTGTTCCCTGGAGCGGCTGCAGGCCGAGCCGTTGACCGGCGGCGTGACGGAGGAATCTGGCGCCGAGTGGCCGGCGTGGACGCGGAGGAACGTGGGCGGCGTGAGCGCCGTGGGTGTCGTGGGCGAGGCCTGCTGCTCCCAGCGCTTCCGGAGGTCGCTCAGAGTACCAGCACGGAGCGCACGAGGCAGTTCGTCTGCTGCCTGTTTAGACACACAAAAGCAACACATTACAAAATGGTGGAAACGCGTGAAGAATGACCGGAAGTGAGTTATTTCTCATAAAGAGTGGTCAATCTGCATTTGTTTTTTTTTGGGGGGCGCAAATCAGAAACTGGGATGATGAGTCGGGGGGAGACATTGCATAGGAATTGAATAAAAGTTGAAAACTACATACTACGCTTATTGCCTACAACACAAGTTTTGAAATAAAAATTTGTCATAGACAGCGATAGCGATCCACTTCATATTAGAAGTAAACTTCATATTAGTAACATTTGATTTGACCTTTGAATGAACATCTGTGCAAATTATCACAGAGTATACATTAGAAATGTTTCTATGTTGGCCATGAAAGAAAGTTAACAGTGATGGCCAGTATATCAAACCAAAACACAGCTCTACATCATTAGAACCTCTGGGGTTTGGAGTGTTTTTATAGGCTTGTTAAAAATAAGACCACAGACAAACGCCTGTTAGTTGTCAACATAAGTAAAAGTCAACAGAAGTTCCTTTGATAGTCGCAGGGACTCGAGTCTGGACCAGGGTTGAATGCTCAACACAGATCTTCTAGGATTTGATCAGAGCCATACGATAAATAGCCAAGATATTGACATGGACCACCAATTGCAAAACATTCAATGTTGCCACCTTGAAATATAGTTCAAGTTATTAAGTTATATTCTTAGGGTTGCCTTTTCATTGGAGTTTGTTGGCGCTTGTCACGGGCAGCGAAAATACCATGCAAGTGGATGGAAAAAGATTTAGCATTGATACGCGGCACAAGAATTTGCGTCCAGCGACCAGTTGCCGTGCGACTCGGCGGACCTAACGATGTCATTTGACGCAGAAACGAGCGAGACGGTGGACGTGGGAGTTGAAAAAGTTCAAGTGTGTGTGTGAAGTGTGACGGGCCACTCGTCCCGGTGGGTGCAGGCAGGGGGCCGTGTGTGGTCGAAGCAGACACGTCACATGTGTTGACTCTATGCCAGTGCCGCTTTATAACGTTTCTTCCTTTTTCTTTTGACCTTGTTCATTACCTGTTGATCTTGAGAGAGTTGTTTCAAGCCCAACTAAAATTCCATGTGTGTGTAATGCTGTCATGTATATGCAATATGGCGAATTAAAATGAATCTTGAATCTCATAATGTAGAGCATGAGATCTCCTTTCTAGGGGGGGAAAACTGAATTTTCCACAAAATTGACGTCTTGACGTCTTTTCAAGTAGGAGATTTCTGTGCGACGTCTGTCCGCAGAGCTGCAAGAGTCGAAAACAACACCCGTCAAGTCGACCGCCACAGACATCAGATCAAACGAGCACGTCCGCAGCTTCCAAAAGGCCTTATATTTCCACTGTGCCAACCCGCCGGACAGCATTCCCTTACGCTCCACAAGGGAACGTAGAAGGATCACGTCTGAGATCACCCCTTTAAAAAAACCCGTTCACAACCATGCTTTAAAGTTGTTCACTGACCTAAATAGATAACAACACAGGTCTCCTATCTCCCCCTCCGTTCACTTCCTGCCTGCTCAGGCCCTGTGCCAATGATCTGCCGGCCGAGAGGCTGACCATTGGGCAATGTTTCCTGCCGTTTGACTTTCACAAGAGAGTTGCACTAATGTTTGAAGGTCCAATAATAATATATTTCTACTGGGGCTGCAATGAACAAATATTTTAGTAAACAGAGCATCAGAAATTTCCATCGATTAAATCTTACGACGCTAAAACACAACATTTCCTCCAGTGTTTCCTCTTGCTGTGTATCCTCGGGGCCGAGCCATGTCTATAATTTTATGGACAAATCCATTGCCGCCTGTGCGAGTGTGCCTCTGAACATGTACGTGTGTATGCTTGCTTTGTAATGGGTTGGGAAGATTGTGGGTCACATTGTTCCTTTTTTGATGCATTTTTGAAAGTCAAAGTTTACTTGTTCCTGCCGTTTCACTTTCACAAGAGAGTTGCACTGATGTTTGAAGGTTCAACAATAATGTATTTTTACTTGGGCTGCAATGAACAAATATTTTACTAAATGGAGAATCCAAAATTTCTATTGATTAAATCTGAGAAAATATGTTTTTGTTAAGATAATGAGCAATTATGAATGAGCAGATTGTTTAATTATCTGAATGACCAACATTTTTAAATTGCTTGCAATGCTATCCATGTTTTTATGAGATGCAATAAATATAATTCAGCTGTTAAGAGAAGCACTAGCATTTTCCCAGAAGATTCAGAATGATTCAAATTTTAGACGATTCATTTTATAGTTGACTATTTTTTTGTAGTTGCGTAATCACAATTAAACTCAAGTTATTCAATTTCTACATTTTAGACAATTACATAACAATCTTGAATAAATGTAACCCAACAAATGCCAACCATATTGACACTATTTCCATTAAAAAAGGTCATAAATATGTAACACACATTATATGTAAAGTTTGTACACAGTTTATTATACAATCTTTACCTTCTATCAAAATATGTTTAGAGCGTTTGAGTCTTTGACAATAAGTCTATGGTTTTATAAGCCTTCTGTTACAGGCTGACCCAAACGGTGCAGACTTTGGCAGATGATCAAATGCATATAGATCATTGTGTAGTCTATGCTATAGATACACATAGGAACTCAACATTCACAAGGGCAGAAAAGTTAACACTCCTGCACATTAGAATATATGACAATGTTATACGTTATAACAATGTTAACGTTACACGCAGACAAGCCCCCCATCCAAATGTGTTGCACATGCAAAAATCAGGTTATACACATGCAAAACCCATTAGACGCTAAAGCACAACAATTCCTACCGAAACAGACGTAAACCATTAACTAAACTGCACACAACAAAACATTGACATTCACTCGCCCGGCTCACGCACAGCTTGTAACAGGAGTCCCCCAAACCATGTCATTACCAAAAAGTTTTTAAATGAATAAAACAACCTGGTGTTAGTCCAGTTGATCTGGTGGAGTCGACAGAAAGAAACAGATGAAACAGAAAGTGAAAAAAGGAAAGAAAAAAAAAAGAAAAAGAGAAAGCAAAAAGACTGTTCTTATCCTCCGCGCTCTGTGACCGGCTGCAAGCGTTCCAAGCTGGCCCAGATGTGTGTGCAGAGAGAAGCTATCAGATCAGCACGAAAGGAGGCTGGGCCCACCCCTCACTCACACACACACACACACACACACACACACGAGTGAGAAAGGAGGGAGTGAAAGATGAGAAGGGGGGGTGGGCGCTCGGAGAAAATGTGAAACAGAGGATGTCAGTGAAGGAGTTGGTAGGGTCTGTTGGGTGTGTACGAGCAAAGGAGTGTGTGTGTGTGGTGTGTGTGAGAGAGAGATTGTGTAGAAAGTGCATAAGTTGCATAAGCAGCTGGAAACCGAGTGCACAAACCTCCGCCAAGACAATAGGGTCAATTATGCTAAAAAGGATCACCCATAAAAGTGACCTAAAAAAATATTCCTCGATCTGGATTGCGATCGGGTGCGTAGGCTGGGTTTTTCACTGAACTTGGTATCACAAAGATGTTTTTTAAAGGCTCCCACATTGTGTAGACATTTTGCATCTCGTCGAGTCCCACTAGCACCTCTTCTCCTTCTCTTTTTTTTTTTTAAGTTATTTTTTTCCGGCGTCAGCGCCGTTTTTCCATCTTTATTGGATAGGATTAGTCGGAAACTGGAAAAATTAGTCGGAAAAATGCATTCCAATTCTAACTAGAAGCACTTAGAAAGTGCAAACCTGCGCCAAAATCGCAGTTCGTAAGCTCAAAACAGTTGTCAAACTATGACTTTACTTATCGTGAATAGAAATGCACCAAAGTGTAATCACTTGTTCCGTTTGTCATTTCCAACAACCGTACAAAATTTCATCCAGAACCGTGCACAACTTTTTCAGTTATCCTGGGGACAAACCAACTCAACCGAACAACCTGCTCGGCGCAGGTAAAAATGCATTTTTTAATGTCTTTGGAAATAAGTCTTCTGCTTATGCAGGCATTCCGACATTGTTATATAACGCTGATGGGACTTCAAGTGTTAACTTCCTGTGTCAAGACGTCATCGTATTTCACTTTCTCCCCACTCAGCAGAAAGTGCATCAATCAGTGTGTTTTTTTTGCTTAGGGATGGTGGGTCTAGGAGAGAGCTGGTCAACAGATTGTCTGTGGTGCCCCAACGACGCTTCGGGGTTACGGGATCGGTGAGGTCAGGGTAGATCTAGAACGCCCTGATAGACATGTCCCATAAACGTTCAGGTAGTTTGTCTCTGCTGCCTTTACCTTCCATTAAGACATTAAGGCAGAGTGTTGTTAGAAATGACTGTGGTCGCATTGACCCATGATCTTTGAGGTAATTTGTCGTCCGGCGCATGATGTTGTTTCAATTGGGTTCACTTTTTCAACGCTTTTAACACACACAAAAAATCTCCAAAACTGCTATCTGAACACAACATATGATGTTAAGAAGAGGATCTTTTTGCTTTCTAGAAGAGCTGGCTGGCCCCCTGGCGTAGCATTTGCTGCCCCATGCATGGTCTTGGTCTCTAAGATCACAGCATACGCAGTATAGTCATATAGCACCCGGCTTTGATTTTGAAATTTTAATTACACTGAACCTACCGCAGCAACAAAAGATCAAGCACATACAGTATAGGCCATGACCTCATCTCAGAAAGTCCAGCTCGGGCGCTGTAAAATCCTCTATACACGCGGTGGAGCGGGTAGAGCGCGCGTCCCCCAGACCATAGGTCGAGCAGTGCCGCAGTTTCGAATTTCCTGTCCGGCTTTCTGCAATGTCTGCCCCCCCCCCATCCCAGTTTCCAATCAATAAAGAATGAAATAAATAAATAAATAAACAAAACAAAAAAACTCCATCCCATCCATGGCAGTGAAACAGTGGTACGTAAACATAAAGCACGGCCTAAAAATAGAGTGCCCAACTGCACATATGTGAGGCTATTGTATTCAAGAAAGGATGTGTAGATAAAGGTGTGTGTGTGTGTATGTGTGTGTGTGTGTTTTGCTGCGGAGAGCAGGAAATGAAAGAGGGTTAGGACGTAGGGGACCAGCAAGCAGTAAAAACATTTCAGTTGGAAAAAGAAAGCCCTGTCCAGAATACGCTGCGTCAGCCGAGGTCTGTAGTCAAAATGTCCAGAGTCGTCTGTGTGTACCTGTTTCCAGCCATCATGGCTGCTGGCTATAATGGTGGCCGACCACTACCTGGGTTAGAGACCAGCTCACTGCTAATCGCTGGTCTAACGGTCATTAGAGAGAGTCCAGTCTGTCGCTAATGCTAGCTGCCACAGTCCCGGGTTTTCCACCATGGTTCTGCACATCCTGGCTGATTGATGTCCACCCTATGGGGTTTCTGGTTCTGACGTGGCAGATCGACGTTACCTTGCCTGGTCCAAAAACTGTCTGAGTTACTTGTCTTACCTGATGGTCAATCTGTTATATGCATGAGATCACACTACTATACCCACACACCACACCACATTGAATGAAGGGTTTTGAGACTCATCAGTAATTAATATAGAGCCTTATCTCCCATCAGTCCAGTGAGTGTCCAATGTTCCACACTTCTCATTTTCGCCATTGGAGGAGCACCGTCCGGGTACTTTGTTCCTATGAAAAGCGCTCAACCAACGACCCACTGGTGGCAATTTCGGGTGTTCAGTGACTTGCCCAAGGACGGTCTTGCAAAAAGAATGTCATAGCCGGGATTCAAACCACCAACCTTTTCGGTCTTCATTGGAACGGCCACTCCACCAACTGAGCTACAGCCAGCCACTCAGCGTGGAATACATAGTTATTAGGCTCAGTTTCTATCCAAGCCCTGAAACTGCCTCGGTAACCTCGTGTGATTTTAAACAAGAAGTCAACAAGACGGTTCTTTATATAAAAAGCTGGTTGCCACGCTACAAATGTACGACATCGTCCTCCACAGTGTACACACGTTGGTGTGACCTTCACATTAACACACTCTAACAGCACAATTAACCCCCAAAACGCCACACACTAAAAAGGCACTTGGCACCACGCTGTGTGTAGACATTTTATGGGGCTAGTTTTGTGTGTGCGAGGGTTTGTTCCAGGGATCGTCGTTAGGCCCATCTCAGCAAAACTGACGTTAAGTGCAAGATTTGTGTCGATAGATCTACAAGTAGGGGAGCAGTTGGCTACTTTTTGTTACCATGTCGCGGGCTATAACTAAAATAATTCAAAATGGAAGGGGAAAAAAAAGTGGTTATGGACACGCACCTAACGCGACCCCATTCATGTTAATGGCGCACCTGCCGCATTATTTTAAAAGTGTGGTGGTAACTTGAGTTGTGCCTTTACACACCCAAATGCTCTCACTCGGATCTATGCCCCACAAATGCACGATTCAATAATCTGCGCAACCTGTTCCGTTTACTCATTCAAGCTGGATATACCAGTGGAAGCAGTCATCCCATTGGTCCAGAAGAACATGTGACCACATCGGTGAGTAACTCCAAGTCGGATTTTGCCTGCATTTCATCAATAAGTATGTAAAACGGTGAGAGAAGCGGGGTGGATGATGTGTAATTTGTTACAGAGCGAGCTGTAGTAAGCAGGCTTTGAAACGTTTTGTGCGACAAATTCAGCGACTCCCATCCACTAGAATAACTTTATACAGGGAAATATACAGACACAGGAAGTGCATTGCACCCGGCGGGACAAAATGCCAGCCCCCTGTATTTCGCGGGTAAACTGGTCTATACTAGAAGACGTTACATGGCCGTTTCTGGGCCTGACTCTAGAAGGAGCCATAACATTCGGAAAAATAAATAAATAAATCAACGCAACGCAGAATCAGCAAAATATAAATACTAATTACTTCATGTCCAAAACCGGACATGCTTAACCCTGTCAAATGTTTTCTTGAAATCTACAAACACATGGTAGGTCTTTTTCCCCACAGTACAGTTGAAGATTTGAAGATTTGCGCTGATGTGCTGCGCCCCGTCCTGAATCCTGCATGTTCTTCTGTAATTCCGATCATTGCTTGCTTGCTTACTCACTTACTTAGGCCCATCGCTCCCAGTGGAGCATAGGCCACCGACGACTCTGCTCATTTAATACGGTCTTGGGCTGTTCTTTCTGCCTCTCCCCAGCTGATTCCAATGCTCTTGAGTTCTGCCTCAGTGTCCCATCTCCAGCTGTTTTTGGGCCGTCCTCTCCTCTTCCCCTGGGGGTTCCAAGTCAGGGCCTGACGTGCAATAGTAGTTGCCGGTTTCCTCAGGGTGGGATCGATCCATTCCCACTTCCGCCTCAGGATTTAGTTCTGCATTGGCTCCCGTCTTCCTCTCTGCCACAGTTCCTCATTTCTGATTTTGTCTGGCCACCTGATTCTAAAAATGCGCCTCAGACAGCAGTTGATGAAGGTTTGTATCTTTTGCAACGTCCTTTTCATCATTTTCAAGGTCTCTGAACCGCAGAGAAGGATGCTTTTCACGTGGGAATTGAAGATACACATTTTAGTTAGTAGGTAGCTAGTTGTTGTAGCTACAGAGAGACACTGTGGAAACTGCTGAGACATTATGCTATCCCAGAGAAGCTCATCACTCTGTCACTGCTTGTGGCTTTAGTCTATTTAGTAGGATCTTCAGCATGCTTTGGTGTCGGACAAGGCAGATTATGCAATAGTTTTAGCATAGCCTTTAGTTGCCCTTTTTGGGGAAGGTGATGATCAATGACTGGGTCCAGGATGTAGGTCACTCTTCCGTTTTGCTAAGTCGTCCCTGTCCGACTATGGAGGGACATTTAGATTGCGGATCGGGGAACACATGATCTGCGTTTAGGTAGAGTCCTGAACATTCATAGATGTCATGCATCGTGCCATATGATCTGCGAGCCTTATTTATCAACAATCACATGATGTGGTTTTGTAACATCTTGGTCGTAAATTTGAAAAATAACTTTTTCACAGACTCAGTAATTACTCATGCAGCCATTTACAAAGCGGGTGTGAATTGATATTAAGGTTTAAATTACCTTTATTGATACTTGTTGGTGGCAGGAGACAGAGACTCTTCAATGGCATCCACTCGTCTACCGCCAGGGCCTCACAATGGCATCCACTCGTCTGGCCTACAGACATCGCCCCTGCTCATACTGTCATAATGATTGCAGTCCGTGGGCCATATCGTCCTCCTCACGATGAAAGGATTAGAGCCATCCATCCATACGAAGGCTGGACTGTGTTGACATATGGCGGCACGGTGGCCTCACAGCTAGAAGGCCCGGGTTCGAATCCCAACACGGACAGGTCCTTTCTTTGTTGAGTTTACATGTTTTCCCCGTGTCTACATGGGTTTCCGCCGGGCACTCCGGTTTCCCCTACCACCAAAAACATGTTCTAGTTAACCTGCTCCAGTCAGTGTCCCTGGCCGAAGCACTGGCTCAGAATCTGGAGTTGGCCCCCGGGCACTTCTGGTGCATTTCTGTAGCCTATAAGTAATATAATCAAACTTCAATCACCAACTTGCCGATGGATAGCTGGCCCCTTACCGCGGTCACGTGACCAGACTTCCGCGGGCGCCATTGGGTAATGTATTTGGCATGTTGATAATGGGTTGCCACACATACTGCTAGCACTAAAAGTCCTTTTAGCACTATGGCGCAGGTTTGCAATCTCTGTGTGCTTCTAGTTCAAGTTTGTTTTTGAAAATAATACAAAATGAACCACTTTGCAGCTCTGGTGATTAGAAATTGGGCAAATGGCATGTGCAGATTTAACATGATCCTCACCGTCTTCCGCTGTGCACTGGTTTCCTGGGCAGCCAACTGGTACCTGCAGAACACATCACGAGAGACATTAATAAGCATACTTTGTTGTGATGCCGGAAGCTTTAGCCAAAGATGCTTTGTCAGCATATTCAGTCCACCTGTTGGAAGCTTTGTGATGAGCACCACCTAATGATGTTTTTTGATGTTTAATTACATTTCCAATAATACTTTAAGAAACATTTAGCCAATTAATCGTAGCGAGGAACGTACTTGGAGAAGCGCTGGGCGATGGCGGTGTTGCGTGCGTTGACCAGAGACAGCTCCTTGGCAGTCACCCTCACCGACTGAGACGCCCACTGGTGGCGGCTGAACGGGGCCACGGCGGCCATCTTGAATCTCCCTTAGCGGACACTCGATGCTGAACCTGACAAAACACAAGCATGACGTTTTTAGTGGCATATAGTTTTACAATTATATTGCATCTTCTCATGGAGCGCAAGCTATGGAGTTTTTTGCGCACTTCAAACTGTCACACCCACACTTAATGATTTCACGGCCAAATATGGAGGCCTCAAAATGGGCCAGAGTGACAGGTAAAGTTTTTAGAATTTTACATTTTAAGAAATGTTTTTCCTGTGCAGGCAGTGTAGCTCAGTCTTTGTGCGGCACATGTACTCTAGCGGCCGTAGCTCAGTTCACGGCACATGCAATGTGGGTTTGCTTCCAGCAAATTCTCTCGCCCAACCCGGGCCAAGAAAACATCAAAAAAGGCGAAGGGGCAGGAAAAAAATACATAGAAAAACATTTTTTAAATCGTCATAATGTTTAGATGAAAATGTGTGCAGAATATTTGGTGGATGTACAAACATTTGCTGTTTCCGAAATCACTCCCTATCCCTTACTCCCTAGCCCCCCCCAGCCCCTATATAGTGCACTCACTTATAGTGCACTCAACAACAACGCCCGAGATTTCAGACACTAGAGTCTGCTCTGTCAAAATTATTATGAAATATAATTATAAAATTCAATAACCATCACAAAAAGTCAGAAGTATTTACATTTATAACTATTTTCCGTGGTCGGTCAGTATTTACTCCCACCGCACCATTTTATGGGAGTTTAGGTCATTTTTAATATATCTCGCATTGGAGGATTATATTACTCCGTCTAGAGTACATCGATGTTCACTACTTTTTGCGCTGCATTGTGGGATACTTTCAGTACACTATATAGGGCACACAAAACTATCGGCACTGGCAGCAGTTCATTTTGCAGACGATGCAAGTTCCTTCCAACTGTGTTGACTACATGTGGACTGCCCTACATCACAATGGTTAGGCTAGTACAGGTTGTGATTATAATGTGAATGATTATAATGTGACGATTGTGCACAAAAGTGAGAAACGTCCCTGGGCATTTCAACAGTTAAGTTTCAATAACAACTAGAGCTGCAACTAGGGGTGTAAATAATATCGATTTTGTATCGATATATCGATACAACAGCTGAAAATACAATGTATCGATCTTTTTTCTGGTCTGTTTTTATCCATTTGCTCATGGACGTAATTCCACTCCCCTGTTAGGTTAAATAAAAAAAAATAAAATAAAATAAAAAAAAAAATCGAAGAATCGTATCGAAAAATACTGAATCGTATCGCCATGATAGGTGTGATTTACACCCTAAGCTGCAACTAATGATTATTTTGATAATCGATTAATCAGCCATCTTTTCTGACGATTAATCCGTTCATTTTTTTTTTCTTTGAAATCGGAACATTTGTATTTTCGGAACAAATGTCTTTTTTAGCGCCCCATTCGCAGCTTTATTCAGGATTGGTTGGAAAAAAGGTGAAGAAGGGGAGTAGCAAAGATGTCGGGGAGGGGGGGCGAACCCACGATTCTGCGTGACACACATGTTCCATTTATGTGCTTCGCAGTGTACTCACTCTCACTCACTCACTGAGCTACTGCGGCGCACAAAATTGTAGTGATTATTAATCTGAAACATTGTTGATATTGCAAACGAACAACATTCAACACATTAAGTGACCAAACAAGGAAATTATTAATCAACGGCGATTAGTCGATTATCAAATTAGTTGCCGATTAATTCAATAATCGATTATCATCGATTAATGACTGCAGCTCTAATAACAACCTTAAGACATTTGTTGTACAGCCAAACTGGCCACCATGATTCGTTTTGGATTCTTTCTAGAAAAGAAAGTGTCAATCACAATTACTTTTAAACAAATAATGTTCTATAAACTGCAGATCTTCAATTCATATATAGTCTGAAATCATCATGGATTTAATTACGAACACTTTTAATTATTTTCTGCATGATTATAATTATTTTAAGCAAGCCAATCGTTTTATTAAATTCACAGTGGTTTGATACTATATTAATTATTATGAATTGCACAGATGAAGTTTATAGAAAATAATTTGTTGTGAACAGAGATGGCAAGTAACAAAGTACAAATACTACTGTACTACTCAGTAGATTTTTAACAAAAATATCAGAACTTCTACTCCTTACTTTTCCCAAAACAGGGTCGTTACTTTTTTTAATTTTTTTGTTTTTCTGAAACAACATGGTAGGACTACATGTATAGCGTGAATGAGTTAGTAGGGGCCGGTACTCGGTAATGCACTAAGTACAGTAGCAGTTAATGAATTGTTTTAATTTAGTCTCTGGGTGTGCCCCTCAAAAAATATAAATATTGCCTGTAAAGTTTTAAGGCAAATGTTTTGTACGCTTTGTACATTGTACTTTTTACTTTCAAAAATACTTTTTGAGTACATTTATTAGCCTGTACTTTTTACTTTACTTG
>OMKY01045091.1:0-17662 GCA_900302395.1 Bregmaceros cantori
TACATACATTTTTTTTTTTTTGGCAATTTCCTAAATATGGGGCATCGGTATCGGTAATACTCGGTATCGGCGAGTACTGAAATTAAAGTACTCGTACTCGTATCGGTTTTCAAAAAAACGGTATCGGTGCATCCCTACAATGCACAGTACGTGTTTCAAAAGTCTCACATAATACCATTAGGCCTGCAGCTGTGGAACATTTTAGTCATTTGACTAAACGTCCAAAGACTATGCATATGAAAGGGGAGGAAAAAAAAGTAACATAGCAAATACCACATTTGTTTTAATATTCTAGATGGTCATTTTTCATTGGTTTGCCTTTTGTCATCGGGCACAACTTAAAAATTAAATCAATAAAAGGCCAAAGAATAGAATTTGTGCCAAGTGATTTTGTAATGAGTATAGTTCAGTTGTGAACAGAATAGCAATTAACATGGGGACTGTCAATATTCCCTGGGGACTGTCAATATTCCCTCATACATTTTTTTAAATTTATTATTCGATAGGATTAGTCGGAAACTGGGATGAGGAGATCGGGGGTGGGCATCGCAGACCTTCTCCCGTTCATTAACGTGCATGAAGGTGCCATCCTGCCAACAACGCCCCATGGAAAGTAAACTTTAACCCCTGCTTGGCATCTCCCCAATTGGCTCTGTGGTAATAAGTGAGGGGGAGGAATGATCTTCATAAACGCCTGCTTATGCCACCTAATGCAGAGAATATCTGCGGTCATCTCTAACTTGGATCTTCCGTTTTGTCTCTGCAGAAAATGGCCTACATGATCGCGTCTGGCATCATCTCTGCCATCTACGTGCTGTGTGCCGTCATCCTCTTCTTCGGTGTGCGTGAGAAGAAAGGTGAGGCGTTTATTTACTTGTGTTTGGTAACGGAGGGCTGGCCTTCCTCAACCTATCATGGGATGTGGTGATGGAGTGAATGTCTTAAACCACCTGCAATGGTGTCTTCTACACTGTTCCTGGTGTTTATGGTAGCATGGAGTTAAGCGGCAGGCAAATAGAACTGAGCCACCTATTGTCTTCTGTTGCCAAATACTAATTTAAATACAACACTATTTGAACTACCAATAAAGACAATTTCATTGAGAAGTCATTTTATTATTGGACTACCGTGAACTGACTGACCTGCTCCCAAAGAGCTTTGGGGTTGCACTAGACGTATTCCCTGCTCCAGCAGCAATAACTATTGACTTATTGATTGCATTGGTACCGTGAAAGATTTCTAGTCTGTGACTTGTTCATTGACAATGGCAATAAAGAAAAAGATAAGATTTAATGTTTTGGGAGAACAATCTTTTTGGTACACCAAAAAGATTGATTCCCCTAATGGGAACTAAGCAAAAAAAACGGCTGATTTCAACTGGAAATGCAGACCTAATTACAATAAAATCGGGCCTAAAGCAAGAGATTCAAGTTTGAGTGGGCAAAGTCGCCTTCCTCCTGGTTAATACACTAGTATTTTAATCGTTTTCATTTGAACCATTTGTATTCCAGAGTCGTGCCGTCCTCGATCGGAGCCGATGTCCTTCTTCCAGGGGATACGGATGGTCATGAGCCACGGTCCGTACGCCAAACTGGTCATGGGCTTCCTATTCACCTCCATGGCCTTCCTGGTGAGACACCTTCCTGATTTCTTTTGTTTTTTTTCTTTGAAAGTTCGTCACAAAATCAGTTTTTTTAAATTGGTGTTTTATTTTATTGGCTAAGGAAGGGTGTAGTTAAGCATTCATCTGAGCTTGCAGTCTTGCAAATGCAACTGTTTCAGCATCCATTTTTGTGCCCAAAATTAGATGTGTTTTTCTGCTGAGTTAAATGGCAATATTTATAAAGAATGGATTAGATGAGACATATCACCGAACAATAAACATACACCTACATAATAATATACTTAATAGGTATTCTGGTAACAGAACAATTGATTCAATTCTGGTGCATTTACATCATTACCTCATTCGTCATAGATTGACAACTGTTATGAGCTCACAAACTGTGATTTTGGGGCAGGTTTGCACTCCCTGTGTGCTTCTAGTTTATGTGTGTTACTTACTTTCACTCCAAGAACTTTCTAGAAAACGCTCAATGTTTTTCAGACGGTTGACAGTCAGGGAAAACCCTGCACTGTTCACCCTTTTTGAAGTTAATGTTCTAGTGATTAGCAGCCATCTTGGATGGCCCCAGGCCTAAGTGAATTTACTGTAAGTGGCCTCTCACCACAGAAATGCTGCCGACTTGACAAAGTGTGTCTGTGTGTGTGTGTGTGTATGCGTGCGTGTGCAGCTCCTAGAAGGCAACTTTGCACTGTTCTGCAGCTACACCCTGGGCTTCAGGAATGACTTCCAGAACATTCTGCTGGTCATCATGGTGAGTGGTGGCGCCTGGAAACTGCTGTAGCGGGGGGGAGGCTGGAGGCAGTGGGTATCCATACGGGATGGCACTTGTGGTCGCAGGACATGTCATAAATTGCAGCACATTCTCCTGGTGCTGCTTCGGACTGTGTGTGTGTGTGTGTGTACTCGGGCCTCACACACCCCCACAAGGTAGAGTGAGGGGTAGCGCACTTGAAATGCCGCACTGTTCCCACACTTGGCCGGCAGCGTGTGTATTTAACAAGGATGTTTTGTGTAGGCTGTCCAATGTGCTGCCCACCTCGACCCCAATGCTTGTTAAATTTAACGGCGGACTTTGATGCCGGTGGTCGGCATCTTGTATTTTCAGTCCTCCAATTCATCTTGTCGGTCAGTTTTTTAAAATATATTTACACTTTGGCTGAATATGACTTTATAGATTGTTGTTAAATCTTTGCTTTAAAAAAAAAAAAAAAATAGACATTTAAAAGGGGTCAATAAAATACAGTACAAGATGCCATCTCGTCTCGCATGATGTGTGCCAAAATCTAAACTTCAACTTCACTATAATTAGGGTTGTAGACAATTTTCTGTCTATTCATAAATTACTCCGTTGCTGAAAAGTATTAAATAATGAGATTCTTATAGTTCTCTTTCCTTGTGTTGTGGTCATACTTGCGTAAACGGAATTAACTGTTCAAATATACCAGTCCGACTTTAAACATTAAATCGTCAAATGTTACTTTATGACCATTGAATTTAGCCACACTGATTCTAGGATACACGTGCGTCAGTCACATTAACCAGAATATATGGCTCCCTCTAGTGGAATAGGATGTACCAGTCAGTGTATAGCGAGCGCAGTGTGTGATCAACTACATCTGAATTTAAATCAGAATTTTCTTCAGATTTACAACTGACAATTGGCTATTTTTTGCAGCTCTCTGCTACGCTGGCCATCCCGTTCTGGCAGTGGTTCTTGACTCGGTTTGGCAAGAAGACTGCTGTATTTGTTGGAACCACGGTAAGACATTTTATAATTGTATTTCATTGATTTTGATATTAAACCAAAATCATTATTTAGTCAATCACAATTTTCAATTGTAATAATTAATGAAATCACATGAATTATTACCATTAACACATTCACCACATTAAATGTACAGTAATGCAATTTAATATTGCATTTAGTTCAATATTAATTGAATATAATATACATTTAAGGAAACACTTGTAATGTACCAGGTATTAGTTGTGTGAGATAATCTTAAGTATTGTAATTATTTTTTACATACATTTTTCTTTCTCCAAGCTGCCTTTTCCACCGTCAAATCACAGTACATTTGCGTTTTTTTGAGCGCACATGTGCTCTCAGATAGCCATTTGCTGCCATCAGGTGGTAGTTTTTAAGAATGCACTAACGTCTGTCTGTACTTGTGCCTGCAGTTCGTGGTGCCCTTCATGATCCTGGTGGTGTGTGTGAAGAGCAGTCTGGTCGTCACCTACATCGTGTCTTTCTCCGCCGGCGTCGGAGTGGCTGCCGCCTTCCTGCTGCCATGGTAACGGCAAACACCATACCTCACTGCTGCATAGTCACAGTGTGAGAATTGTGGGACAGTCGCGACAATCTTTCAGTGCCATGATCTGGTGTGCAGGTTCACACAAAGATCACTCGTTGGTGGGAGTTTTTGACTTGTAAAGACTTTGTTTTTTAAGATGTATTCTATCTGTGCTGCGGTAGCTCATTGGTTTGCCTCTTTGTGGCACACAGACTTTGCTGTTCCTTGACTAATGAAGCTTTGAGAATGTTTTATTCAAACGCTAATCTATGAATCACTCAAGTTTGTTATGAGTGTAGTTCAGATTATAAAAATGTTTAACTTCACAATTTGGCTCTGGTTGAAACTATGAAAAAAGATAAGCAACGTTATAAATCCAGGTTGTAATTTGGTATTTACAGAAAAAATGAAATGAAGGCACCATGGCCTCTTAATCTTAATTGACAAAGTTGACCTGCAGAAACTCATGGTCCTGTTTTCCTATGACAGACGCAACATGTCATCACCCACTTGCCACCTAACTTCTCCACTAGTGTTTGTCTTCAATTGTCATTGAAATGCTACTTCACACTCAAGTTCAATGTTACGCGTGTCAGGGGCAACATGTGCTTGCCATTGTCGTTTCAAGGCCAAGTAACACAGCGACGAGAAATTTAATTGCACAACTTCTCTCTCACACAAAATCACTAAACCACGGCTGTTCTAATTATTTTAAGGATGCGTTTTTCACAAATCTTCCATGATGGCTAACATCCTCGTCTCTTCCAGGTCCATGCTTCCGGACGTGGTGGACGACTTCCAGGTGCAGCATCCAGACTCTGCGGGACACGAAGCAATCTTCTACTCCTTCTACGTCTTCTTCACCAAATTTGCCTCTGGGGTGTCTCTGGGCATTTCCACACTCAGTCTAGAGTAAGTTAACAGATGTTCTCACACACTAGGAGATAGACATGCAAGTTGGAATATGATAATTGTCTTGAACCTGGGCATTTGACGTGGCACGTTTTGTTGGCTAGGCCAGTGTGGCTATGGAAACTTTGTCCCGTAGGCATGTGGATTAGCCAGATAAACTCCAAAGTTATAGTACAATTTGCAGGAGTATTATTATCTTGAAAGTGGTCTTGTTACCTGAAGAAAAGGCTTAAAAACGAAATTATTTTTAAAATGTTCAGGTTCAGGCAGGCCTATGTTTAACGCTTTCGTTCTCTGAACCGTTCCGCCACCAAAATATCGGTCCTGATTCGCTTCGGAGCAATGTTACGTTTAGATATAGTTTATACCGAATATATTTGGTGGACTTTCAAACTTCAGTGCCACTGTATTAACGTGAAAAAAAACACCATTACATTCGTTTCCTCGTCTGTCCACAAGATGGAGTCCCAGATGCATGGGGCTTCATGCCTGACAGTGAAAGTGGACGGAAAAGTCTCCCAGACATATCCTATGTCTGGGGGCATGGGATATATAGAGAAAGAAAAAAAAAAACGTTTTAACCGGTTTTGTGGATTTCAAAATGCTCCGGAACAGTTGTAAAAATCTTTTTTCGTTTCCGTTTCCGCTCCTCGGAAAACGAACAGAATTTTATGGAATTTTCAGTTTTCGTTCCTTGAACCGGTTCCGAGCCCTGCCTGAAGATAACAAAAAAGTTGTCAAGTGCTGCTTCAATAGATGGATAGACGGAGATGACAACATGACGGCTTGCACGATCAAGGCTCCCTGATATGCGCCTTCTGAGTTCCTATTAATGCTACAGATTTGGCTGCTTCTCCAGTCAAATAGTTTATAGTTTTTTGAGGATGAAACGCTTTTGTGGGCAGGAAAAGGGCAGTAAGGCCTTCCCTAACGCACCAAAAAAAAAAAAACGAGCATGTATTGTATGTGCACAGCTTTGCAGGCTACATCACCCGGGGTTGCACCCAGCCAGACGATGTGGACCTGACGTTAAAACTGTTGGTGTCCGCGGCCCCCATCGCTCTCATCATCGTCGGCCTGCTCATCTTCCTCTCCTATCCCATCAACGAGGAGCGCAGGCAGGAGAACCGCAAGGCCCTGCAAGAACTACGGTGAGCAAGTTTGATATTTTGCTGTGCACATCAAGCATAATGATTGATCATTAACCATATGATGAAAGTTGTTTTGGCCCCAAGCGCCATTTTTCGTCTCCACAGGCTTAGTGTGAAGGTGGGGGGGTCGGGGCGAGAGCAGGGAAGCAGACCTGCAACATACTTATGCCAAAGATAGGAATTGATCTCAAGAAAGCTGTGAGACTAAGCAACAGCCTTAAAGGCATGGTGTTAGACGAAGCGGTCCAACTGACTCCGCTCCAGAGACGGGCCCTAAAGCGTTGCATTAAACCGTTAGACTTCGAGAAGAAACTTTCACTGTGTCTTATGAATTTTTATTGATGGAATTGTGGAAGAATATTTAAAAAAGTGAATGCTTGCAATTCTCTAGAACGGAATAGTTTCTCATACTTCTCGTATGTGTATCTTTTTCAGGGACATCGACGCAGAATCTGCAGAGTCCGCAGAGTCAGACGAGTCAGACTCCACAGAACTGTCCAACATGGCGTGAAAAAAACCCCAGAAACTCACAGACACTAACGGCGGATGGACCAATCGAGATGAGGAGGGTCGGTTCAAGTGACTCGCTTGGCACTCCAATCTGACTTCGCCAGCTCGCCTACCACTGGGCCTTTCTCATCGTTGCCATCGTGCTGAGCGAGTCTTGAATTGTTCCGGCACACGAGGCTTGACTCGTACACCACGGCGACAGCCGCAACCGGCAGTGTTGGGCGCTCGCGCATTCGCCACAGACCTAATAAAGTTGCACAAAGCGGAATGCCGGATGACGATGCCATCTGGAAGCGTAGTAGCGGAGAAAATCCTAATCTACGTATGCACACACTCCACTTGAACAGAGTTTTTTTTGTTTTGTTTTTTTTGGTAGTCGCTACGGCATGACCACATGCACTATTTGGTTGTACTACTCGCCACAATGAAACTTGAACGAGTCCACTGTGATTCCGCGGCCTTGCCTGTATGTATGTATATATTTTTTCTTTTGTATATATTTTGGCTTTTTGAGTCAAATGCGTTGCACACACTTCTTGACGTCGTCTGCTAGTCACATCTTTCCGCAGCCACAAGTCCGCCATGAACACAAACATTTGTTTGTGTTCCCGTGCTTGGCTGTTAAGCATATCTACCATTTCCATCCCATGATTTCACTATTTGAGCTACAGATTATTTGAATCGTGGAGAAGAAATTTGAAGAAACGGTTTGGAGAACACTGTTCTGATCATGACTCCTAGAGGTTCAAGATGGTCTAAGGGCTGTTGCACGTGACGGCGGCAGGCGTTTTTATGTATGTACGTTAAGTGGTATTTCCACTTCAAGTTCATTATATAGGGGCAAATACGACGTAGTTATGCTTCCATCTACTGGCGATTGATGGCATATAAACATGGATAAATCAATAATGGAAGACTTTTAAATGGACGATGTGATGCCAATATCGATCGCTGCCTGTTTGTCTGACTGCGGTGATACCTGCAAAATGGCTGACGTCGCCGAGCCGTGAGGCCACTGTGCAACAGCCCTATTGTAATAATAATCATAATCTAACTGGTGTAAATGAGCTGATAATTTACCAATTCTGCCATCCTGCAATTGATAGTACCTGTTATTCTCTAGTAGTATTGCCTATTGGTGTCCTAATCAAAGCTCAAGCAGGTCTGCAAATGCCATCACGAGTGTCTATTTAAAATGTGTGCCTAAGCCTGCTTTGGTTACAACAAGTTACATTCAATTAGCCCAACTGACACCCGGTAGTTCAACATGAAATCCGTTTGGATAGTGTGTTGGCTTGTTCAGAAAGTGACGGAGCCATCGACAAGCCCCGTCATAATAATTGAAGTTATTGGACAAAAACCACTAAAACAAGCACAGCATGGGATGATCCACGATGTCTGAAGATTCCTGTCTTGACGACCGTGGATCGTTGACCATGGTATGAATACAACGGCATAGATACTGTTACGCGTTATTGCTGCAAGTCGCTGCGTCCATCGAGGTTTACAAAAAAGGTTGTACAGCAGGCGCAACAAACGACTGCACTTGTTGCCCCGAAGGGCAGTGTTTTTTTTTTTTGTTTTTTTTTGTGCGAGTGCCCTTGCTATTTAAGTATTTATTAGTTTTAATTCAGTGCTTATTTTTTTCCCCGTTGTTGGAGATCAAGAGTTGCTGGAAGGTCATGAAATGATGCAGTATATTTATGTGCTTGGAGGTGACTGGAACAGGAGTGTGATTGTGCCATATGTCCCAACCTACCAAAAGAAGCTTGAATTGACGTTCAACCAACTCAACTCTTACACATGTTTGTGAAATGTCTGTGCTGCTTCACACGCACTTGCCAAAGGGAAAAAAAAAATGTAGGGACGCGCACATGTATGTATTTGTATGCATGTGTGTGTGTTTTCCGTTACTGTTGGTGCATGTGTTTGTTTACCAGTTTTGTTTTGATTTTGAGGGCGAAGTGAGATTAATGTCATATCTTTTTTTGATATGAGTCTTGATGTACAGTATGTTATACATACGCTTGTATGCTATACATAAGACACATGTTGTACAAAGTTTATTTTTTGCTTTAAAAAAAAAAAAAACTCTTGTGCCAATGTTTGTAAAAATGAGACTTTTGTTATCGATGTAATATTCTTTTTGAGGACCGAATTTGACAGCTTTAAGTGGATCAATGCTGGCTTCATGACGAGGTGCCTCTCCTGTCTAAAACATCTGTACATATTGTAAGTACTTGTACTGTAAATAATGTCATTGTTGAAGGCATGAAGTACATTCACTGTATTAATTTAAGAAAGAAAATAAAATGTTCGACTTGTTAATAAATACTAATTGGTGATACTTGAATTGTCAGTGACTTTTTTTTTTTCAATTATTATTCAGTGTGAATGATTATTCGTATGATACTTGCTGCTAAAGACATCAAGAAATATATTTTTAGAATGATGTAATACATTTTTTTTTTCCCTAGATCTTGAGCTCACCTGTAGAATGTGCCGCATCTATCCTTCCCCCTTCAACCCTTTTATGGCTAAAATTGAATTTTCTGAATGGCCTGCAAAAAACAAAACATTGTTGATAATCAATGTTTACTGGGGGGGAAAAAGACGTAATTTACTAAAAATCTATTTCTGTTTCGATTCATTGATCAACCGTTTAAGGTCTCAATCAGTGCAACTAGTGTGAATCAATCTGCTTAAATATCTGTTCAAAATATGTGTAAAAAAAATACATGATTTTAAAAAGAATATCGAAAGAAGTACACCCATTATACGTTGATGTGCTAATATGTTTTTGTATATTTAAATGCAATACAATATGGCTATTTTATACATTTCAATGTGTTTTTGACTATATTTCAAGTTGACAAGATCTCTAATTGATTCATGTGAATATTTTGAATATTGTGTCAAAGAAAAAAATATTCAACAGCTTTGTTGATTGAGTTGTCCTTCAAAGCTGCTGAAAATTAACTAAAACTAGCAAGTACCCTAGCTTGGTTAATTACAAAGAATGTAGTCTGTACTATAACGTAACGTTTAAGAGTAGCGAGTAATCAGTATTCAGATTACATTTAGGGTATCTGGCAATGCTGGAACTTATGGACTATTAAAATAATCATTATACAGATGTTTCATAGCAGTCCTAGTATTTGTACACCCCCATATGACTTTGCTATTATTATTTGCTGCTATTATTGTATGCATGAACTACTTGCCGAGTGATATGATTTGCCAATGCCAAAAAGGGGTTGGGCCTAAAGACGTTGGAAGTAGCGGAACAGGGGAAGTGAGCCAGAGAGTCTTGGATGCTGGTGCCGTGGAGGGACGATAGGTGTCCCACTCTGTAACTGTCTGTGCCAATTGCTGAATTGTCCTGAAGAATCCTGAATGAACATTGATGAATGCATCCACACCGTCTGATCATTGGAGAACCTGGTAAGATGACTTTTGATGAATTGGGAAATGATCCGATGTGTATTCGGCAAACCGTGACTCCTTGGGTAAACATGATAAGGAATAACATCTCACGTTTTAGCAACGACAAAAGACACGTGATTGTGAAATGTACAGGTTTATACTGCATCATCTTGAATGACAAATTCAAATTGTTTACTTCACAGTGGACATTTATTGTGTCTTTGGATCACCTGGCGAATTTTTCAGATGCTGCTGTGCAAATCAAGATTATATATATTATACTCTTCTTCAGTCCTCTTAAGCATCTGCAAAATCAAGTTGCACAGAGCACAAACTCATAAAACAACCTTCGAATGCAGAACGAATCCAATATGTCCATTTCCGGAAGTACCACAACCTGGAATTCCAGACAAATGTGTGGTGTGCACACGCCGTTGGGTCTAGCACGCCAGGCTAGAAGAATCATATGTCAAGGACATTGTATCGCTACCATGTCGAAACTAGGGATGTCAATGACTAATCAATAATTGATTAACTGATAATAGCTGATCACTTAATTGTCTTATCAAACATTTAATTGAAGATTTGTACAACATTTGCCACATGCTGCAACAATGAAGAAGAACCTCTCCCTTCTAGCTCCTATCAGGTCCATAATATCCAGAGTGTTTGTTACGGATTGAAACGAAATAATGGAAAAATATTCTCACCAGAGAATGTTTTTGGTCATGCAGGTAAAAGGTCCTGCCTTGCATGATGGCATCACACCACCTTAGCTAGTGTAATGGCGGCAAAATGACACCAGGGGGTGGTGCGGGATAACGTCACACAACGCATGATCGATTAGATTCAGCTCACATTTGGTGCAAGATGCAAGTTAATATACAGAATATTACATGGTGTATAGTACATTATAATTGGTATGACAACAACATTATATACAATATTTGACCAACAGTGATAACTGATGACTACTGTTGAGGCCACGTAGGTATACGTACAATGCTCCACTCATTTGCGGTGTTCTGTGTGTTGTCCTCTTAAAACGGAGGTATCACAACACATTGTAGTTCACTGTTGATGTAAAGCATAATGATGGATCAGACCCAACGAATCGTCCACGCATCGTACACACGTGCGACGTGCGGTGTGTGGACGTTGCCTTGGTTCTGGCTCGCCAAAATGAATAATACTAATTTCACTGGCTGAATGAAAAAACAGGCATATAGATTAAATATACAACTATGGTTTTAAAAAATACATTCATAAGGAATTAATAGATGTTCTATATGCTAAAACATATTTTTCTTAATCAACCATGGTACATTTTCACTTCTTATTTACCTTTATGTCTAACAGAGTTTGCAAGAACACTTGTGTCATGTTGATGATGTCTTCGGTTTGATCTGGAATTGACATAGATCCTTTGGATTTGGGAATGGTGCTTATTTTAAAATGTGGTGATCAAAATCAAACAGCCATTTTGTTCAGTGTGTCACAACGCACTGTGTCCTGAGGGGCGGCATAATAATTTAATATATTAAATAATAATACTAGAAATAATCCCTTATAAAAAATATATCACAATAAAGCTATGTTACACACTGTACCATCATTGCATAATCACAAATATGCGCTGTTTTCAGGCTAAGGCTTTTATGAAGATTGTTCCACTTGGTAGAACTCACTCGACTTTCCTCCAGTTCATGAAGAGTAGCGAAAGAAACATGGCAAAATCATTAACGGAATTAACTGATGAATGTGATGCAGCTTCTTTTCAACTCAACTTTGTGGTATGTGTACACTAAAGTGACCCCTACTTGGGTACATTTAATTAAAAATATCAATTGCCACATCTTGTTGTACTATTTCTTTTATCACTTTAGTACAGCAAGATTATGCGTTACCAGTGAACGCAGCCATCCCATTGGTCGAGAAGACCAATGTGATGTGACCTCACTGAGTGAGTAACTTCAAAATGTCAGTGTGTTCACTATTCTAGAGGGCTATCAAAATTTGAAATTAAAAAGAAAAAAAAATGTAATTATGTGTTATTGTTTTCTCTGAAAATCAGAAATATGAAATCATGGTTTAAAATATACAAATCTGGATTCTATTTTCAAGTAGAATCGTGACTTCATGAGTCACTTTATGGGTGCAGTATGAATAACTCGGTGACCTCTGCCGAGGTTACAAGCCTGCTACGATAAAAAAAACTGACGTTGAGACACTGCTGCTATTATTCTGCCACGTCCGTGCCCCCAGCACACGCAGCATCGCATTGTCACGAAGGTCATCACCATAAATTTCACCTCATGTTTACTGTACTATTTTTTTTAACCCTCAGCTGTACTTTGTCAAGGTATGTTGAAGTACAAAACTGTAACCCTTTCAGTGCAAGCTTCACACTAAATAAGACCAAATATACAACTATCATGGGTGATGATAATATGTAAAGAGGCGCATTTCTACCTTCCCCCCAGGATGTCTGTGGAAGTCCTTGGCGCAGAAAGGGTTAACATTGAGTAAGGTCTCTGCTACATGAGGGTAGGATTTCATGAATAAGTCTTTAATTAATAACACATATTATAATTTATAGTCATTTGTAAACAAAAACTCAACAAAGTTTGTGAAAGTGGAGAAGTTGAACTTGAAAATGATTTGCACCTCCCCCATTTAACTAAACAGTGTGAATGCAGCAAACCACTGAAAATGACAAGACACATGCGCAGTCAGGGAGGAGGAAGTGGAGTGTTAGCTAGCTTCCAGTTTATCGTCCAGTGTAGCCTGGAGTTACAACTCCACTGCATCCATCGTCTGATGGGAAATGTCTTCTTGTAAGCGCGAATCCAGCCTGTCGCAGCTAACGTCCTTCAAGCGTTCACACGTACGATAAGGACTCAACATCCTGCATGTTATGGGTTGTTTGTTAAGGTCACGCTGGCACGGGGGACCTAGCAACCTGGCATGCATATTACCGCATTTACAGCCGAATCGCGTATTCATGATTTGTTGGATGTATGGAATCACTGTCACCGCCACTGATTATATCTGCTCTACCTGTCTCCTACATCCATGAGAAAGTGAAAGGTGTGGGGAGTCCGGAGCTTATACAATTTTAAATTGTGTATGTTGCAACGTGCCATCATCCTTTAATATTGATGAGGTACAACAGGGTAAAACAAAGTGCCCTCTAGCTAAAACGCAATCAAGTAAGGCTACTGGGTAGGAGAGTAGGAAGCAGGTACTGTGTGGTGAAACAAACAACCGTAGCGCAATACACCTCTACAAATTTGCTGGATGCAGCGACCCTGAACAGAAGACAGATTTGTCTCATCGAAGGAGCAGTCTTGTAATTCGTTCACGGCACTGTCTTCGGAGCCATGCATTTTCTCCACGCAGCTGCAACTTCAAAAGAGAATGTTGTACAATTTTCAGCATCGCTGCCATTTCTAGGGGGGAAAGATATAGGTGAGACATTAGCACAAAGCAAGAGCGGGCTAAACAGACAGTAAAATTAGTTTTAATTCACTTCACTTCATTCAATTCACTTATGGGTGGGAGCAAGCTTAGCTTCATCCATAGCAGATATGAAGCAAAACAGATTTATGTGCACAGTTTACTACAACCGTGATGTTTCAATTCTTTAACTTGTCGTTTTGCCCTTAATTCAATGCCCACCCAAGGTAATTGGAAATATTTAACACATCAAGGGCAACATTGAACACAAAGGGGGAGACACTTGATATATTCAAAAGGTGGACTTACGTCATGCTTCACTTGATGTTTGACGGTTGAGATTGGTTTCGAACACCACACCTCTATTTTCCTGCAGGTTCCCCAGCACCCCTACTTTCGACATGAAGGGAGGAGTGTCATTTCTCAGTATTGGTTTCTTGGCCACTGGAGGTGGCACTTTACTTGCTTTGCTGCCGTTCATATTTGTGCTCTTTGTTGGGTCTGTGACCTCTGTTGAAAGACTCGCCTTGTGTTCATCCTCAACCAGAGTTTCTTTGCTGGAGCTCTTGGAAAAGATAGAACTTGCAGTGGTCGTGGGGGGTTTGATGGGGCCCAAGGCAGTCCCGGACAACTTTGATGCTGCAAATCTGGATGGAACACAATCCCTGGATGACAACGCTGCCGTCTTCATGCGGACAGCCTCCTGTAGCCGCATAGACGGGGAGCTGATAGTGACGAATGATGCTTTGTCAGCTGCAGGTGATTTGGAAAACAGCAACTTGCGTGCAGGCTTTTGTGGAATGCATTGTTGAAGTCCTGAGGTAGCATTCGAGCCAGTGTCAACCGCTGTTGCCACACTGGATGAATGGATGCTGTCGGTAACTGGAGCTGATGTGACCTGTTCTTCATGCATGCTAACTGTTCCTTGTCGAACCATGTGGAGCAAAGACGGTGTGACAAGTGGTATGTTGGCATCTTCTTTGTGAAGTGGCATGCTTTTATGCCGAGACAGGAGGTCTTTGCTCCTTGCTTCCCTTGATGTTTGGTGATGCTGCCTTCTAAAATTCACACCATGCCATTCCACTGGAGAAGAAGAGGAAGATGTTGGTGTGGTATCTTCTAGAGGTATAAATGGGACAATGACATGAGCCTGTGACGCAGCATATTTTGTCTTTGTTACAGCTGGTTCTAAATCATTACTTGATGGTACTATGCAAGGGTTTAACAGGGCTGTTTCTGGAAGATATGAAGAGCAGCTTGGCTCGGTAGATGGTGATCCCACATGTTCTGACGGAAGCAAAACTTGCAAAAGTTGAGTCAAATCTGTGCAGCTATCACCCAGAGATTGTGTAGCAACCTCGTTTTCACAATCTAAAGTCATATCAATAGATGATTTGTCTATTTCGTCATCCTGCCCTGGAATACAGGAATGGAGGATCTCCATATTCCTCATAGATACTGTCATAATGTTGGTTGTTGCTTTGTTGTTTGTGTCTGTCCCAGCTTCCAAAATTGAGCCCAACTGTTCTGAGTTGGTGAGAACATCTGGTACGATTTCCGGTGGCGGTGGGGGGAATTCTAGTTCGTCAGCACCTTCAAAAACCACATCCGTTTCTATAGGAGGTGGGGGTGGTGGAGGCCAGCCAGGTTCAGTAGCGCATGTCTCCCCAAATGTCTCCTCTATCTTGACAGACAATGGATCAGATGATGGAGGTGGTGGAGAGTGTGTGGTGGGAGGAGGTATAAGATGGTCAACAGGCTGGGAGAAAGGTTCAAGTGGAGCCATGTCGGTTTCTTCAGCAGAAATGGGATCTTCTGCATTGACAATTGGAATAATTGTTTCATGTTTACAAAGACTAAACTCAACGTCAAGCTGTGATGAAAGATTTTGCTGAGATCCACATTTATCTCCTGTATCCTTGCAATTTCCTTGCTCCAAATCCTCTACCACATTCCATGTTGATAGCAATTCATCCGTGCATTGTCCTGTAATAGTTTCTTTCATGACTGGGGGGGAAGATTTCTCAAATGATTTATCTGTGTCCTCCAGTGTGTCGTCTGTAGTTAGATCTTTTTCTAGCCCTGAGGAGCTTCCCTCACTATCATTGAACTCTTGGTTGACACTCTCCAAAATCTCCTCCAACAATGTCTTTTCTTGTAGAACTTTTTCTTTGCCTTCAAAATCTGGCATAGAATCCACAATGGGGGCCTCTTTGCTGGATACAGTTCTATGAAATTCCATCTGGTGTGTATCATTTGCAGGGACAAAACTACCATTGTATAACACAGTGCCACATAAAAGCTCAATACTGATTTTGCTTTGAGCCCAAACCTCTGGGGGTGGAGCACATGGTGCTTGAACCTTTGGATGTGGTGGAATATGGAACATCTCCCTGTCAACAAATGAAGGAGAAAAGCAAACCTGTGAAAATCCCTCAGTGGGAGGAAGTGATTCTTGCTCAGGTGGACTTTGGATTTCCTGATGGGTTTCATCACCGGACGAACACAGAGAGGTGAGCGATGATGAAGGAGTGGCAGGGGAAGATGATGCTCGAGAACCAGATCTTTCTGGCTTGACAGGTTTCTTTTTTATCTTGTCAGGTGATATTGAGGAAATGCCATTTGGAGAAAGAGTTGGGGTTTCGCTGCGACTGGAATAGCCGCTGGAGGGAGACATTGTTCTTTCTAAGTTGTTCCCCTGAGAACAACTCTTTTTCAACAAAGTTGAAGACTCCGGGTGGGAGTCACGTGACCCACCAGTCCCATCGCCTACTAACGGGACTAAGGAATCCGATGACGATGGTGAGGCTTTGTGTTCATACACAGAACTTGAAACAGCAAGCAGGCTGGTCTGTGGGGTCTGATCCTTTGTGCTCTCAGGAGCAACCTCCTCAACCTCATTTTGTGATTGTACATTTTTACTGTCCTGGTTTTCCCTTCCAGACACCGTAACAGTGATATCTTGGACAGAAAACACATCTTTGAAGTCAGTTTTTATCTTATTCTCGTGCAGAGAGTTTGTTCTTCTTGGAGGTGTTGGCGGAAGCTTGGTCTTCACAATGGAGAGATTCCGAGGGGAGCATTGGCTACTCCGAGAATCCTCTGTGCCAGACACTGATCCTTTAGTTTCATTGTCTGACTCTCTGCTTCTCTCTGGGCTAACATTGTCCAGAGGGCTGTTTGTCAGCCCCATGGAGCTACGCCTGCTTCCTAGTTCTTGGTATCTGTCTTGTTCTCCAATCTGTAAGTCACCGTCTTCTGTACTCCGCTCAGCAAGCAACGTGTTTGCTGTTTCAGTTTCCAAAGAGGAAACAGACTGACTACAATTGAATTCTGATGCTGTCACATGTTTCTGGGAATGATCGCCATCACCATTGGATCGTCGTGTAGAACCAGGGCTCAGTGATAGATTTGGAGAAACCAGACTGCATCTACTTGCAGTACGGACATTGCCAACGTGGCTTCCGAGGCTCCAGCTTGTCCGGTTTATCTGGATGACTTCAACGGATCCCGGAAGGATAGCATTTGGGATGATCTTGGACAAGTAGGTGGCTTGGGGTGACACACACATCACAGGACCCTGGAGCATTTAAGAGATAGAACAATAATCAGACATGTCTTTTAATATGTGTATGGAATTCTAGAATACATAATTTTTATTTGGGCTTCCAACAATGATTTTGAAATTCACAAAGATTTAAATAAAGTAGTCAGTAAGTTACTCAGTTCCTTCCAGGTGAACAAGTTGATAATCACAACTGTGACAACAGTGTAAATAAAGGACCAACCACAAAAACGGTGGAGTTTTTTCCACTGAGGAGAAGGGTTTTGCGACCACCAAGCAAATATCCAAGAGAACATAGGCGATTGCTGATCATTTCACAGTTAATCAAACAGGGAATACATTTCAGAGAGCGCCCATGCTACCTGAAGCGGCTTCAGCGGGTGTGGCGAAAGTAATCAAATGGTTGTCTAGTTCCACCACAGTCGTACAACCCACTCTACACTCCTCTTTGAATGCAATAGAAGCTGACGTGAAAGAAGTGTCTGGGAGTATGACAAAGCACAGCATTTATCCATGTTACAAGCCACTCTATGCTCCTTGTTGAACGCAGTAGAAGCTTCTGTGTTGTTAAATTAAAGTACTAAGACGCTAGGGGAGAAAATAGGAATAAAGTTGCATAAGTTATAAATGATAAAAAATATTTTGAACAAAAGCTTTGAACATCGTAGCACATATGGTTTTGATTGGCAAAGCTGTGATATCATCGGTTGGCCCTCCC
>OMKY01045093.1:0-20266 GCA_900302395.1 Bregmaceros cantori
CCCCCCCCCCACCCCCTTTCACACTATTGATAAAATGAAAAAAAGAGAAAATGCTGCTTGTGTCGAAAAAGAAGAAGAAATATATATTTCATTTAACAAAAATGCAGATACCTGTGTGCCACAGTAGCTCAGTCTATTAAGGAAGTGCACAACAAAGCACATCTACGCAGAGAGTCAAATTTGCTTCCCATCCCCACAGCTTTGCCCCCTCTTGCTCTCTTTCGGCAAATCCTTGATAAAGCTTAAACTAGGTCTGAATAGACCGAAAATACATAAACTAACACACAAAGTATATCAAATCCACAACAATTCTATATTGAATATTTTACCAAAAACTTCGGCTCCATACCTGTAAGAAACATGTTTTAATGTGTGAGCTCAGAACAAATTGAATTTTCCTCAACATTAACGCATTCAGTGCCAGCTCTTTTCAAATTCTGCACAAGTTGTCACATGCCTGTTTTCATTTTTTTAGTAACAGTCTCCAGAACATGGGTGGGTCTCCGAAAAAATTCTGATTCCTGAGAAAATCCTGAATAACGTACCGACCCCGACCTGAGCCCCCAGTGGCGGCATATGGCACCAAAAGCGGTACTGTAAGAGCGATAAGATATATTTGGCACTGAGGCCCACTATTTAAAAAAAAAAGTGATAATGTGTCTTTGGCACTGAATGAGTTAAAACCTGCAGGATTGGAGGATCCCGGCTCATTGTTCATCCACACAGCTGGTTTATCTGTGGTAGAGCTTCCAACACGGGCAGGTGCTGCGCAGGTTTTTGCTGACCGTGCAGAAACAACGTTCTAACTTGCTGATGCTTCTCTCAACAGGCAGACTCTGGAGGTTTGAACACATGCTGCGCCTAACGACCAGTTCAGACGCGCTCCACTGCAAACAACATCAACACTTTGTGTTGATTTGTGCGAAGTGGAAAAATAATAACGGCATTAAGAGTCTCTATTATTTCCCAATTTGACTGTGTAAGGCGTACAGCCTTGTTGATTAGTACAGACTGGTTGAACTCAGTGGAACAAAACGTATCGCTTTCATAACAGTGATGTGATCTAACAAACTAAACCAAACTTAAAACTAAACCTGAAACAATTGCACTAAAATCTTGCCAGAAATGACTAATCTAGACAACAAAATTCCTAAGTATTTCAACTCATGGGGGATACATCTTGACTTAGAATAACAAGCGGCTTTGGCAGTTTCATCTTAGAACTTAAAGATTGGCAGTTTTATCTCAGACTGGCCCATCTTAAACTCCCATTTTTTAGTAATGTGACATTTGCTATTTATTCACAATGAGAGGTTTCATGATGTTTGTCCATGTGACCAGCATTAGTTGTGACATTTAGGACAGAGCTTTGAAACAAAGCATTTCTGAGGGGTTTTGGATAAAAACGTTTTCTGTAATTTTTGGGGTCAAATCTAAACATTTTGTATGTTGTGCGACCTCTTGTGTTTCATCAATATCCTAAAAGCCTCCATAACGAACATAGAAAAAACTTGGGGTAATGTGACAGCAAATGGTCTCGACATGGACACATTTCAAATCTCTGAGGTTGGATGAACAGCATAACTCAATCCTAACAATATGAAGGAGTGTGCTTGAATAACATCTAGAATGGCTTAGTAAACCTCTCTTGTGCCACTCTCCCGGATTAAGAACCAAATTGATTCTGATCGGCCCATCGAGGCCAGATGGCATCGAGGTCTACTTCATGATCGCTCCCAGTGGCAGTCTAAATCTGGCTTTTTGCCTGCAGGGTGGCGCCACCGAGCATAAACATAAATTAAATAATTTTGAGTGCACTGTTTAGGGTACATGAAGTATTCAGAACCCCTACAAAATGGTGTGCACCCTATATAGGGCACTATATAGGGAATCGGGAGCCATTTCGGACACAGCCCATGGCCGTAATGTGGAGGATGCCCTCTCACGCCTCCTGCATCCCACTCAGCTGACCACGCCCTAAATGGACCAAATGCTTCTGTCCTTCTAACACTCATTTTGTTTTACCTCTCCTCCCCTCCTCCCCCCTTCCTCCTCTTCCATAGGGTTACTTTAGTGATCCGTGGAATGTGTTTGATTTCCTCATCGTAATTGGCAGCATAATAGACGTCATTCTCAGTGAGATCAACGTAAGTAAAACAAAAATGGAGACCCAGAAACGCCTCTCTCTCTCTACTTCTGGCTTTGTCTCTCTCGCATCTTTTCTTCACTCTCTCCCTCTCTCACTCCCTTCTTCTCTCCTTCTCTCCCCCTGCCCTCTCCCTCAAGCCAAGAGAGCCACCGTTCCAGAGAGCAGTTACAGTCCGGGTTATGTTATATTTATTTTTGAACACTCTTTTCGTTGATGTTTCTGCTCTTGTTGCTCTGAGTGAGCCGGTGACGGGGGACACGTCAACCGACTAACCAATCCTAACTAACCACTAACCAATCACTAACCATTCAGCGCAGCCCTCCCCCCCTCCGCCGCTACCCTGTTGCCTTCCTTTTTTTCTCCTGTGGTCTCTTCCCAACTCCACCAACGGGGGCTCCTTCTCCCAATCCCTGTGGTTATGTTGTGAGAACTTGTCGATGTGTCGTCTTGTAAGCATGAACTCCTGCTGCTGATTCTGCTGCTTTCATTTAGTAGTGTCTTAGTATAAGTTAAGATTTCTATGGTATGTCCTTCCTTACCCCCTGCTTGTCATTTCATTTGTTGATGCGTGTGGATGCATCCTTAGAACGCTGCAGTCCCCTAGCACAGCACGACCTCGTCAGGCCAGGTTTCTCCACCCATTATTTTGGGGTTCAGAAAACGTGGAACACGGAGGACAAAGCGTTCTGGACGTGATGGTGAGAGTGTGCAGGTTTGAGAGCATCCAGAAGTTTAAGAAAGTTGGTTTGTTGCTATATCAAATATTCAAATACAACTCGAGTAGTAGTTGCCAAATCTGAAATCATATCTAACCCCTACCAACCTTGTCTTCCACGATCTTACATATGTAATGATCAAATGAACACAAAGTGAGAATCCCATTCTGTAAAATCTCAAAACATCAACACCAAACTAACATGTCCTTTAAATAAAGTAATCTTCAGTGTGAATATTTACAATCTGACTGAAGAACTCAACTAAGATCAACTCCTAGTGCATTGCATTGTCAAGGAGAAACAAAATATGACTTTTACTCTCTGGAACAGAACTTCCCACCTGTCAAGGATGCATCCGCACAGCCTGTTTGGTCCTCATTTTTCAATTTCTTATGTTTTGTCTTTCTTTCTTTGTCCTTCCTCTTTCCTCCTTCTTCTTCTTCTTCTTCTTCTTCTTCTTCTTCTGTTCTGCTGCCTTCCAACCCTCCCTCCCCCAAAACCCCAAACCTGTTCCTCCAACGTTGTGCAGCATTATTTTGTCGATGCATGGAACACATTTGATGCCCTGATAGTTGTCGGTAGCATTGTTGACATAGCCATCACAGAGGTGCACGTAAGTAATCACTCCTTCTCTCACTTTTTTTCCTTACTTTTCCGAAAGACACCCTCACCCCTTGCCTGTCATTGTGTAACGCTGTGTTTCCACCAAATTGACGGCTATTTGAGCATCGTGGCAATTGATCTATAGTTGATTTGCGTACAGATGGTGACTTAATTGTGTCAATGACGCAATGACGTCACAGCTTGGCGACGGTAGACATTTTGGTGCAATCACGTACGGTGTGTATATAAGTATACGTATACATATGGTTAAGTGGTATACCTTACCACTTCACGTCTATTATATAGGGGCAAATGCAATTGACGTATGCCATCTACTTGCGATTCATAGCATATGACCATGGATAAATCAAAAATATAACACTATTTTTTGGGGGGCCCTCACACCGTTTTTCAGTCTTTATTGAGAGAGGCAATGACTGGATTAAATCGGAAACTGGGATGAAGAGTCAGGGGGGAGACTTTGCAGAAAAGCCAGAGAGGGGACATCGCTCTCCCCCTTTCTGATGGTCGACTTCAAATTTTCACACTACTGATTTTTTTCTGCATCTGGCACTCCAACATTTCCGCTTCAAATGGCATCAGCTTTGATGCCGATACACGCGTCAATTGCCGCTGGACGCGAATTCTTGCGATGTTTGACACTGCTCTGTCAGTTCTGATGCCATAACAAAGCGTCAACTAGAAACACACCGTTACCCCTCCCTTGCCTGTGTTTGTCTACTCCTTGTTCCACACAGAAGCAAATATCAATTTGTCAAATTCCAAGTGGGAGAACATTTTTGTAGCATGCTACTTGTAAATAGTTATAGACCAACGTGTTGCTGTCCCTGATTTCAGGGAATAAACTGGTCCTGATCGATCCAATCGTGCTCCAGGCCATTGGGTATTTGCTCTATGCCAGATGGCCAATCTATTCCTAGTCACTCCCAAAGTGGTGTTAAATCTGGCTTTTTTAAATGCTGGCATCCCGGGTGGCGCCCAGAGCAATCTAAACACAGCAGCCGAGTGCCAACCCATCTAAAAAAGACAACCAAGTTTACAAATAGTCACAATCTGGTCAACAGACATATGTTTAGAATGTAGAAAATTTGAATATTTTTTTCTCCTAGAAAGTAGAGATCATCTTCAAATATCATTTGTCGTTAATATTTGGTGGACCTTCAAACATCAATTCACATTTTTTTGGAAGAGTTAAGAAGAGTTATAAGTCCCCAACACACCGTATTAAAGCACAACTCCAATCCACAAGTGTGTCAGTCAGTGGTGACCCGCTGTGGGTGCCAGAGATAGCGTCTGAGCACATGACAATCTGTCCGCCACCCTCGGCGTCGTTCAGATTGTTACGGCCGGTCATCGGGAGGATATCCTCGTACCTTCCTGGCAGTGAATATTGTTGGTATTCTCATTAGGAACAGAGAAGTGGAGGTGTCAAGACAGTGCGGATAATTGGCATGTTAGAAGCCCGAATAATTGGTGAGGAGCGGTGGGATGCCAATCAAAACAGAGTTTATGAAGTCCATTTTTAGACTTTCAGCCGGTGCGTCATTATTCAAATTCAAAAATGAGAACTAGAAAAACAATAGGCAATACAAATTCAACACATGCTAACTGCAGAATGAAACTACTTTGGTAGCACCTCCTTCTACAGTGACGTGCACCAACTGGTATGTACAGATAGCGCTAACTTTAACAGATAGCTAACTACAGATAGCCGCCAGGGAATTCACAACCGCTAGGTCTGGAGTTAACATAGATGGCGAATAGCAAATCATGGATACTTATCCTCCGATGCCGATAATGCAAGCAGACCGAACCAATGGGAGTCTGTTGAGTACATGGGAGAAGCTACAGGGGCTAAGAATTAGCATATCACTAACTCTGTAGATCCCGCTGGAGGCGTAGCAAAGCGCCTTGCCTCTGTGTGTATTGCTTTGGCGTTCCGCAAGGAGACGTGTGTTGTGTTTGCTTCTGTGTGAAGAATAGGAAAATCTTGATTGTACCTTTGATCTCAGCAGACCTGCGCACTGCTGGTGCTAATGTTGTGGTGATCTCTGTATGGGTGTTTCGAAATAAGTGTGATTCATTGCAGTAAAAGCTTGCATCAAGTGAATAGATTCACAAAGATTCAATAATTGTTGATGGCAAATATTTTATAAAACATGAACTTTTTAAATTGTGAATGAATGCTCTCAAGAAAAGAACATGTTGAAAAGTTTCATCACTATTGATAAATTAATTTGAATGTAATTCATTTCTGAATTCAAATGTAATCTTTAGATTGCCAAAGTTTCACACCCCCTGCATTGATTGCTGCAAATTGCAATTTCTTCAAACCCCAACCCTGTCCTACCCCCGAGTGAAGGTGGATGATTTCAGGAGCTGTACAGGTATAGTTATAGATATCTGTTTTTATAATTTCCCAGGCCATGGAATCAAGGGATTCCTTACAACAATAAATGACCAATTCATACCTACACTGTTCTTTTCTAAATATACACATTACTTCACATTCTAAATATACACATACTTACAGACCAGCCAATTGTGGAAATATTCTGTATTTCATATTTCAGGCAAAGAAGAGTGATAATGATAGTCATGAATTGTGCCCAAATTTGAAATGAAAAATGTCCATAGAGTTTGCATGCAAGAAGGTGAATTCATTTTGTTCATTCATTACAGTCATTGAAAAATGTGGTTTATTTTAAGATGTCCCAAAGATTTGCAAAGGCTCTGTTTAAATGTATATAGAAAAATATAGAATAATCCAGAGTTAATTACCAAGGGTATTTTAAATGTAATAATCATAAGTAATTTTTTTCCCAACTCAATTTGAGTGTCCAACTCCAACCTTACTCATGCCATATGGTAAAATGGAACATGCTAAAAATATTGAAAAATTACTAATGCAAAATTGTGTCTTGGAACCTGAGACCATTGGGTCCTGAGAAAGGGGGGTTAGTGTAGGACAGACCTGAAGTCATCTCCATCTGTCTCCCACGCTCGCTGAATGGTTTGCCTCTTGGTTGCGATTGGTTTGGTTGGGTGGTGATTGGTTGGTTTGCAATTTGCCAGAAGGAATTTCTCTTCAGTGTTCTAACTGCACGCCGAAAGGCATGTGCCTTTTTGTCTTCCGGCCTCTCCTGTTTGTGCAATGATTCCGATTTGATCATGTTTTTAAATTTTATTTATTTATCTATTTTTTAATTTCATTTTATTTTTTTTCATTTGAGCAGCGTGAACCACAAGCTAGAGTGTCTGCTGTTCTGCTCATTTTGGACTGATGTGTCTTTGGTGTTTTATGATTTTATATTTTTATTTTCTCTTTTTTTTCTTAAGAAAGCCTCCGCAACTCAAAAAATACTGGGAATAATAATACCTCATCAAATTTTAATATATGTCAATATATATAAAATCAACTCCCCATTTGGCTCTGCGGGTGCTTCTTAAACCATTTATTTATTTTTGCCTTTCTTTAAAAAATTCTGTTTGCATTCTTTGGCCGTACTTTGGATGGTTTGACAAGAAACGTTTGGAGCAGTTGTTGTGCACCGATTTGCATCAGAACAGCATTGTCACGTGTCTCTTGGCCTGTTCTTGCTCTCTTGACGGCACTACTCTCTCAATACCCATCTATCTAGCTATCAATACCTATCAATTTTGAATATCTATTAATCCTTGTGTGGTTGTCTCTCCTCAACCACCCTCTCTTGCTCTCTTGCTCGTCCTCTTCCTTGTTTTTTTTTACTTGATTGTTTGTCCATTTGTGCTGACAAAAGATCTCACACACAGAAACACGCAAGGACACACAACATTTTGGTTTAGATTCTGGTTGCAGGTTTCCTTGCAACATGATCACATTATGACTAGGAATGTGTCCAGTCATTATTATTATATTGCCTCAGTTTCTCATAAGACATTTTGGTCAATGAAGAAACTTGCTTTAACAAACATACCACCTGGTCCGTGCCCGATTTCCTCTCTGTCCATGGGTTACCAAGCTGCTTCTTGTCTTGTCAGATCCACTCAGAATCAAAGGGATATTTGTCTGTTTGTCATCCTGTTCTCCACCAAGAAGTCTCCAAAAACACCTCCAACGAGTCGCCGAAACCATCCAAAATCCAATGTCTCTCACAAGTCTCTGTTCAGATGTTGACTCAACTTTATTTATAAAGCACTTGAAAACTGGCCTGGCATGCCAGAACCAATGCATCGTCCATGCATCGCACATCGCTAGACGTGGCATTGGGTCTGGGAAAATCGGGCAGATGCGTGGACGATTCGTTGGTTCTGGCTTGCCAGGCTACTTGAAAACACTGCACCACGGCAGCCCCATACATAGTCTTGTCACTGTGCCTTAAGGCCACAGCACGCGCTTGAGATTACTTCCCCTTGCAATCTAGAAAATGAATTCAATGAAAAACATTACTATCAAATGACAAACGTACAGAAGTGAATTTAAATTCCGTGTACAGAGTAGGTGCTGATCTAACATCATGAGGTTACAAAATTAAACCACATTTGCCAAAAGAAACACTGAGTGCAATCACCTCCACCAACTAATGCAGAAGTAGCTAATTGTGATTCTTTAGTGTTTACATGTTCAGAGTAAATTCCAAATAGGTGTCTACTGGCCGACAGATCAGAATCACCTCGTTGAAATCTGCATATGAGCTAACGGTGGTGCCGAATGGGCGGTACGTCTATTTACTATTTTGGGTGCGACCAAAAGGAAGGCTCGTCGGGGTCCTAGCAGAGTACAGAGCTTTAAATAACCGTTTAATAGACAACATGGACAGAGACGAGAAGAACATTGTCCGCTGGATGCCTTTTGGGACAGACTGTCCCTTGATGGTGTCCACAATTAACCACAGACACCGAATGAACCCACATAGCCCCTTTCATCTCTCTCTCTGTGTCTCTCGCTTTCTATCTCTATCTCCCTTCCCCGTTGACCTACAATATGTCTGTATCGCACCTAAAGCAGCAACATCCATATTTAATTCCTGCAACAACAAACAATATTGAATTCCAATTAGAAGTGGACCAGTAGCAGCACTCATATTCAGAGACAGCAGGGCGTAGTGTCCTTGGCTTTATCCTTTCAACCGAAACATGCGGCATCGCCTCGCAACACGAACAACCATGTCCCTTTGTTGGGGATGAAAAACGTTTAATCACTGAGAAAACCTTTAGCGAGGAAGCGCCTTCTTCCAATCACACAGAAAATGCACTTGTAGATTAAATGGTGCACTATTACTACTATCTTTTTTTTCAGCTTGTTCAACCTGCTCGCTCACAAACGACACAGCATTAAATTTGTCCATTAGATAAGAGGGCCATCACGCCGCAACGACCGAAACGTTGCTAATGTCTGGAAAGGTTACAGCTTCGTATGAAACTTCTACATTTAAGAAGTAGCCGCAAGTTAGTAATGTTGCGACTCGTGTTGTTATTCGTAAGACGATGAGGTTCTTTGAAGCCGTTGTCGGCTGGGTGAATGTTTGAGAGAGCCCCCACCACAGGGGGGCTGAGTTTTGGACTCTAGGAAAGATTACTTTAGAACAGGGGTTCTTAACCTTTTTCACCCCAAGCACCCCTTTTCCTGGCTTTAACTCGTGGCCCCCTTCATTTTAAGGGATATAGCCAATTCTATATTTGTACCTAGAGATCAATAATATAGCAGTAACTTTTGGAAAACTGAGGGAAAAATGCATAGTGTAACATTAAACTGCTGTAAGAATGCTGTTTTTTCTTGGTCCTAGTTAAGAATGAAACTCATTTTTTGAAAAATTCACTTAACTGCACCGAGCTGGTGGCAGTCTGTATCGTGGTAAATTCATCTTATGCACAATAATGCGCATTCAGATCTTTCGTGGACCCCGGTTTGAAACTGTAATTCCTCCGCGAACACCCTGGGGTATCTTCGCGGACCGCTAGGGGACCCCTGGCTTTAGACGACTTAAAATAATCTTAATCAAATTATTCCACAAATAATTTAACATGCGTGTCCATTTTTTTCCCAAATAGTAATCCAAATCCAGCTATGTCCATCAGAAGCTCATTCCCAAGCCTGCTTAGAATTCCGACTCCAATCAGCCGTTACGTCGGATTCAGGCTTCGAACCGAACCAAAGAGTCACGCTACGCCGCCTTTGAATATGAGTGCTGCCTTCCCCTTCAAGCCGCGAAATGCGAAATGATGCAACCACACATTGCATAAGTGCATGTCCGCATGCAGCCTCATTGAAACACACACACGGGCCCAGGCGCTGGTGTCGTGTTGATCTGTGTTGCTTTTCCTTAAAGCCAGCTGACTCCTCCTCGTCCTCTTCTTCCGCCTCTCACCCGCCCGTGGTGAGACCGACGGTACGCTCCGACCGGTAACCCCTTGTGCCTGCTTTTGTGTTTCGTCACTCCATTATCACTCACCATTATCTCTTACTCTAGCGTTGGGCCATTAATTGAAATTCAATTTCAATTACGTCTGTTTGGATTTCCCTTCATTCCCCATTACAACAACAAAAAAAACCTTCATCAGGGGAAAAGACATTATCACCCGGCTGGGACACTCATCTTGCCTTGTGTTTCCTGTGCTCACACTTGCACTGGTGGAGGATGCGGCTCGTAATCAACCCCTGGTTTGACATGGTGTCACTCCAGTTATGCTAGCGTCTCGCAAACTCTACAAGATCTTTAGACGACCTCATTGTTCTGGCTGGGGAAACTCAATGTCTCTGTTCAAAGCTCCAATCTGCGCACTTCGTTTTTACCTGGAGTGTCAAACCCAGATCCCTTGTAATTGGTCCACGTTGTGCGCTAAGGCCTGTTGGCTTTCCAGCTGCCGACTTGGCTATGAACTCTGTTCCAAGAATTTGCTGATTGCGATGTTTTGGGTTGTCTTTGGTTGTGTTGCTCCTTGCGATCATACACAATCACACGTTGCTTTGCACTGTAATACCTTGAACTGTGTTCTGTGAGTCCATTCAATCCATGTGTTGGAAGCATGTATTCAATTCCCCTGTGAATACTGTGAAGAACTGTGAATACCAAATAACTTATATATAACTAGGGATATATAATGGTGACTATCCTTTCTGTCTGAATGGAGCAGGCCATTCCTCTGTCTGCTGTCACCTCTGTTTGTGGATGAAAGTCCTGGATGTCTGTTCTCCGACCATCATCTCTGTTTCTTCATGTTTAGTTTTAGTGATCAGTTCTGCCTTCATCAGCCTCTGTCCATGCTGTGTTCTCTCACACCTGACCGTCTGACCGTCTTCTTTTTTGTGGCATTTCAAGTCTTTTTTTGTCTCCACAGTCCACCAAATATCTCCCTTCTTCCATCCTTGGCCTACAGTGATATCTTACAACTCCATTTCTCAACTTTTACCATCACTGTCCCCACTGTCCTCTCTCCTGGTAGATGATATCATATCCTGTCCCCTTTTAATCACACATTTGTCCGATCACTTTATCTTTCTCGTCTGTCACTTTATCTCCTCTCACTTTATCTTCTGAGATTTTCTCTTCTGTCACTTTCTCTCCTCTCACTTTCTCTTTTGTCACGTTCTCTTCTCTCACTTTATCTTCTGTCACTTTCTCTCCTCTCACTTTCTCTTCTCTCACTTTCTCTCCTCTCACTTTATCTTCTGTGATATTCTCTTCTGTCACTTTCTCTCCTCTCACTTTCTCTTCTGTCACATTCTCTTCTCTCACTTTATCCCCCCTCACTTTCTCTTCTGTCACTTTCTATCCTCTCACTTTCTCTTCTGTTGCCCCCTGTCCTGTGTCCGTTCACTTTCTCTTCTCTCACTTTCTCTTCTCTCACCCTCTGTTCCGTGTCCATTCACTTTTTCTCACTTTCTATTTTGACCCTCCTTTGTCCTGTCTTCCTGGTGTTGACCCTTAATGTGTGTGTGTTTGTTTGTTTGTTTATGTGTGTGTGTGCGTGTGTGACTGTGTGTTGTATCTACGCCTACGGGTCTACCTATTTTAACTTAAGCTATTTCTGTTCATCCCTTTCTATGTGTTGATTTAATCAACATGGTGGCGTCTTCTGTGTATGACGTCGCCAGTAATATCTGCATATCCACTACATGTACTTTTTGTTACCAAGTCTGTCCATCCATGCTTCTCTCTGTCTGTCTGTCTGTCTGTCTGTCTGTCCACCCGCCTGCTCGTTGTTCACGTTTTTACTTTACATGGATCTCTACCACCCTCTCTTGGTCATTGTTAGTATTGCTCTTCTTGTTGCAGTGTTAGCGCTCTGCATTTTATAACCAGAACTAAGAAGGAGCTACTTTTGGGTTCCTTGAAAAAACAACAACCTTGAATTTCCAATAACTAATTTGCTACAAATCAGTTAGAGTTGTTAAGCCACTACGGCTTGAAACCAGCCTGAGTAAAATGAGTTAAACACGTTTGGAGTGCATGAAGTTATCTATTATATTTTTGATTACTTGAATTGCTTTCAAATTGTTGGGTTCAATATAGCTACACTTTCTGGCAAATAATTTGTTGGAAATTAGGGTGAAACTGACTTCAAAAGTAACTCCTTCCAAAGTCTGTTTATAACAGATTAATGTATTTATTTATTTGGAAAGAATAGAGTTGTGTGAGTGTGTCTGAAGTGTGACCATCGCTGTGTCTAAAATCGCTCCCTACTCCCGACTGTCTACTTCCTACATAGTGCACTCACTATATACTCCTCTCAACAGAAACGCCCGAGATTTCGGACACTAGAATTAGCACCATTAATTTACATCATAGCTACATCACATATCGTGTTTCCCAATGCATCATGGTTTACTGATTTTACAATGCTTAGTCTAGGGTTCATTGGTGTTCTATTTGAGTGAACCCTGTGGACCCTTTATAGTGCACTCCATGTCACTTTACATGGGTACATTGAGTGGCACATGGAGTATTCGGACACACCTGCAAAATGGCAGGCACTATATAGGAAATGGGGAGCGTTTGTGGACACAGCCTATGTTTGTGCACCTTTGGGTGTGTGCAGTTCTAAGCAGGTGTGGGTTGACGGAGGTAAATACACAGTATATTAGTCACCGTAGCTTATTAGACTATTGAGTATTGTTACATATTATAACCATGCCTGCTACTTTAAAGGGATAGGTTTTTTTTTACATTAATCTGTATGGCATCAACTAGATGAGTGACAAGCATTCTCTCACTTACCCCCGACAATGTCCTTTGAGCAGAGCTAGTGTCCAGTTTACGTCCAGAGGAAAGTAGTTCTGCATGTTGCTCGGGACACGTAAATAAGTTTTTCTTCCCAAAAAAGTATGAGTGTAAAAGAGTGGTTTATTTGCATCACAATAAAAACCTTTCCAACAAAAATCATGCGTCATTGTGCGCACGGCATCACATACACACAAGTGGGTGGACTGCTACAGAAAGACACATAAAGTAGCGCCCACATTATAATGACGCACGGTTTTTGTTGAAACTTTTTTTGTGATGCAAACAATCCACTCTTTTACACCAATACATTTTTGGGAAGAAAAATGTTCGGGTCCTGAACAACATGGGGAACTACTTTCCTCTGGACCTAAACTGGACACTGCTCAACGGACATTGGGGGCACGTGAGAGAGAATGCTCGTCTAGTTGATGCCTTACAGATTCATGTAAAAAAAAATATATATATATATATATATATATATATATATATACCCTTTAATATTTATATTGAAATAGCGTTGCAAAGAAATATTAGTTATTCCACTATATTTATCGTTATGTATGTTTTCACACACGTGCACGTATATGCGTGTGTGGTGAATGCGCACTTCCATGTGTTTTTCTGCACTGTGTGTGTGTTTGTGTGCGTGTAGTACATACACATGCATGTTGCCATTCCTTTTTGATTGCTGAGTCTAACATACTGTATGTTAGGGCTGTACACTTCATTATTGTAAAAATTAATTTGGATTATATCGTTCATAGAATTACAAAATGGGTAACTCAGCAAAATACATTTTTAGGCACATTTAAAGTAGGGTGGAATGTGGTAAACTGCCTAATGTGGGACACCTAAGCTCCAGTGGCTCTGGCTCCTCCCTAAACTAATGACTGTCAACCTATGGTAATGTGTTGTAACATTAAGTCCAACTGTTCAACACTACATTTCTGTTCCACATTAGGAAGTTGCAGAAAATGGCCTACATTACACTTGGTCAATACACCCTAAGTAAAGTTTCTATTCTTTATTCAATAAGATGATGTGTTTAGAAATAATTGTACAAAATATTCTGTACAAATGTAAAAAACAACAGTTTATAATATGGAGAATCTCTATTGTCAAGTATTTTAAATATTCTGGGCCTGTTAAGAGTTGATGGGCAAAGTTGTGCAGCTGTAGTCCAAACATACTGTATGTCCTTGCATAGCTGCTTGTACGTGTATTTACATGTCTGTGTGTGTCTCCTCACCTCTTGCTGCCTCCGTCCCCGTCCAAAGGGCCTCCAGAACTCTGAGGAGAACGCCAGGATCTCCATCACCTTCTTCAGGCTGTTCCGGGTCATGCGTTTGGTTAAACTGCTGTCCCGCGGCGAGGGGATCCGCACGCTTCTCTGGACCTTCATCAAGTCTTTCCAGGTGGGGATATGCAGGACCTAGGTTTATTTAACTTTTATTTAACCTGGAATGTCCTTCTTCCTAGCCTGGCAAGCCAGAACCAACTAATCGTCCATGCATCGCACGGGAATAGAACAAACATTGGGTCTCGTCTCGAGCAAATCAAAATCAGATTATCGGGTGTTTGACAGCCGGCCAATCAGAGCCACTTTGGGGCTTTGCGAGACGACATATGGACGGAGTTTGGTAGGTTACGTGACCAAGGAGTGCCGTCATCCCCACGTCACTTGCTCCGCCTACTGTGCTGTGATTGGATAACTTTGAAACCCTCGAGACCAGACCCAATATTAGTTCTAGTTGCGTGCAATGCGTGGACGATTAGTTGGTTCTGGCTTGCCAGGCTACCTTCTTGCAGGTAGTCTGGTTTAAAAATTGATATGTTTTGTTAATTTCCAGCGTCGGCGCCGCTTTTTCCGTTCTTATTGATAGAATTAGTCGGAAACGGGGTTGACACCAGGAAAGCCGGTGAGGGTAGTAGAACAGCGTTAACCGATTTGTTATACTTCATTCAGACAATCTGTGTGTATAGGTGTGCTGTTGGTTAGAGAGAGTGAAAGAAAATGAACGAGAGAAAAAGAGAAAGATCAAGAGTGTATGACTTTTATTATCAGTCAGACACTCATTGTATGTGTGTGTGTGTGTGTGTGTGTGTGTGTGTGTGTGTGTGTACATGCCTGTGTCTGTCTCTACAGGCGCTCCCATATGTGGCCCTCCTCATAGTGATGCTGTTCTTCATATATGCTGTAATTGGAATGCAGGTAAAAGTCTAGCTGCTATAACTGAATATATGAATCCCTTTGTACTCAAGTAACTGTCAACTCTAACACTGGTTGTCTATTTTTCTATGTCTCTTCCTTTGCTTCTCCCTGCCCCTATTTCTTTCATCTCTCTCTTTCTGCTGTCGGCCCTTCAGATGTTTGGCAAGATTGCACTGAGAGACAACACCCACATCAACAGAAACAACAACTTCCAGACCTTTCCACAGGCTGTGCTCCTGCTGTTTAGGTAAACAGCCCATCAGGCCTGGCTTGGTCCACCAATGGCAACCGTGACGTATTTAGTTTCATGATTTTTATTTTTATTTTTTGCTTATAAATAAAAACTATTTTAGGCTAGAGCATCTCCCAACAATTGGTAATAGCTACGTTTTGGGCTAAAAAAAATAATGAACAAAATCTACCACCACCACCGTGGCTGCTACCCGAGTGATTAGCAGTTATGTCAGGCCGTGTGAGCGTGTGCGCACATTGAATCCCTGCATCTCGGACGGTCAGAATCCCCGCAAACTCGGATTGGCTTTTTGGGGTGACGAGGGCCAACGCAGCGGATCTGTTGAGCCTAGGTTGAGCTCTGTACGGTGAATCCGCCATGTCGCCCTGAGCGGCCAAGGAGCCTCGGCGGTTAAAAGTGCATGTATAAAAAGACGTATTTTCATTACTTTACTGGTTACTTGAAAAAGGGTTAAATGAAAGTAGCTTAGTTGACATCAGTGTTGGTATCCAGGTGTGCCACAGGTGAGGCGTGGCAGGAGATCATGCTGGCGTGTGCGCCCCCCCGACCGTGTGAGAATGGAGCCACCACTGACAACACAGAGGAGTGTGGCAGCCAGTTTGCCATCTTCTACTTCGTCAGCTTCTACATGCTGTGTGCCTTTCTGGTGAGTTACCAGTCCTGGTGGCGGTTGTATAGAAACCACCACCAATGTTCAATATAAGTGATTAAGGTGAATGTGAATGGATGGTGCGTGCTTGGTGTACTAGAACGGCACATATTCAAGCCAGCATGATGGGATAAGAACCTAGCCTGGCAAGCCAAAACCAACGCATCGTCCATGCATCGCACATCGCTAGACGTTGAATTGGCTCTGGGAAAATCAGGCACCCGTCGCTCGTATCTGAGCCGGAGCAATCAAATGATTTGAATCGAAACGTGGGCGGAGTTTGGTATGGGTGACGCAAGACGTGGGTGGAGTTTAATTGTCGCGCCTCCACGGCACTTGTCCCACCTACTGCGCTGTGAACACGATTTGATGGACACTGTTTTTTTTTTTTTACAGAGACCCAATGATTGTTGTAATCGTGTGTGTGATGCGTGGACGATTCGCTAATAGGAACCCATGTTCCGTGTAACAGCTGGAATGCACCTGGATTGGCAATAATATGCGCTGCATGTATTTGCTGCTTTCGCCACAGATCATCAACCTCTTTGTGGCCGTCATCATGGACAACTTTGACTATCTGACCCGTGATTGGTCCATCCTGGGTCCCCATCACCTGGACGAGTTCAAGAGGATCTGGGCTGAGTACGACCCCGAGGCAAAGTATGTTGCTCTGTCTGTTGAGTATGTTATATACAGTTAGTTAGTTACTTCCTGATTATTGAGTTTTTCACTGTTTAGTTTCTTTCAGTTTCTTCTGTGAAGTGACCTTGGGTTCATCAAGGGCGCTGTTTGAAGTTATTATTATTAACATGTAAACAGACTACGGCTTTCCTGATATTTGGTGTGTGTTTTTGTGCAGGGGGAGGATAAAGCATTTAGACGTTGTGACACTGCTGAGGAGGATCCAACCACCGCTGGGCTTCGGGAAACTCTGTCCCCATCGGGTGGCCTGCAAGGTAGAAGATCAGTACACACATGCAAACCTGCATGTAGATGCTATTATGTTACTTATTGGCTGCAGAAATGCACCAAAGTTCAATCACTTGTCATCAGTGGTACGCGAGCACACTCTTGGTGGTACACGGGACTATACTCATAAAAATACCTATTTTTTTATTTTTATCTGCCGGAGGTCGGATGCAAACCTGGGTCTCTAGCTTGGCAGATCGTAGGGCTAACCACTACACTATCTGAGCTGTGTTAGTCCCATGCAGTAGGACTAACACTTCATTTAACCCTATCCAATGATGCTGAAGAAACGGCACCAATGCCGGGAAAAAAAATAATTAAAAAAAGTTGGCCCAAATTGGCCTAACAAAAAACGCTGCCTTGAGAGATTTGTGGAAGGTAAAAGAAGCAGAGGCAGACAACCCATCTACGAATGGTCAGGACTTGACCTACCAATCCTTAGCAGAACAGCATTGGAGATGGTGAGAGATGGTGAATAATGTGTTTGTTCCTCTGTGCTCTCAGCGCCTGGTATCGATGAACATGCCTCTGAACAGTGACGGTACGGTGATGTTCAACGCCACGCTGTTTGCTCTGGTCAGAACTGCGCTGAGGATCAAGACAGAAGGTAAGCCCTCACATTGACACTCTGTACTCCTCCAGAACTTTGAAACCAGCGTGTCGAATCACTCCCGACCCCTCCCACCCTGGACACTCTGTTTGAATCCCTCCCCGGTTCCACTAGGGTCAGAACCTCGTGCCACAGAAACAGCTTCTTCCCTGTTGCCATACGGCTACTGAACGCCAGGTAGCTCCGGATGTGTCAAAACTGCACTAGCCACTTCTGTCCGTAGCACTCCTCTACTTATCACTGGGGAAAACCCCAAACATTCTGCATTGTGCCTTGTATATAGACTGTCCCCCATGTACATAGATTCCCTTGTTTATGCCTTGTTACGTTTGTTGCATTGTCTCTATGTCTAGCACCTGCACCAAGAAAAATCGCTAGTCTGTAATGTTGTATCATTGACAATGGCAATAAACTTTATTCTGATTCTGACATATACACCCCCATGGTGCATGTCCGTGTATTGACTTGGCAGTCGCCGAGAGTGTCGAGTCTCGAGACCATGGCTGTAATATGTTTCTGTATTTAATGAGGTCATGTGACTTTCTTGTATTTTCGTGAAGTGAGGACATTCTCGTGGTTTCTGATGGTTCATGTATTTAATAGTGCTTTCCTGGTTTCTGAGACACTGTTTCTGTGTCCCTTGGACAATATTCTCGAAAGTCCCTGCAAGGGTTTACTCATGGGTCTTGTGCAGACCTGGGCTTTTGGATGTATGTGACCGGCCCGCGTAAGACTAATTATATATTTAAAAAATGCAGATATGAGGCAAGGTGTATGTATGTTTAAGCTTTTGTGTGTGTAGAAGGCGCGGCGCATCTTCTGTGTGCGTGTGTACGAGGCGCGGCTATGAGGCAAGGTGTGTGTGTTTAAGCGGCGCCGCGTTTGTGTGTATGTGTTGAGGAGCGCCGCATCTATGTGTGTATGTGTTGAGAAAGGTGGATGCTTAATATAGTTTTTAACAAAAATTGGACTGCCAAGTATTACCGAAGTAGGAGTTAAAGCTGTGTGTTTAGTTTGCAAGGAGCAAATTGCTGTAGTAGCAGAAGGAGTACAATGTGAGTCAGCATTATGAGACAAAACACGCTAAGAAATATAAAAACTGCTACTAAAAGGGTGTAGAACAATTATTTACTTCTTTTTATAAAGAATTGTTATTAATATGGGGAACGAGATCGTGACATCAGGCGAGGAAGCCTGCTGCCATTTCAGGTGGAGCGCGCCGCTACGCTTCCGCCTACTGGCGGAGCTTGTGACACGCGAGAATTGCCGCGTGTGAGCGTGCGCGCGCGCGCACACACACACACACATCAACACGCACAACAAAGCAGCCTGTATTGATAAACACACACGTGTGCATGCTCTGCTGCTGGGTACGGTCGTGCATGCGTATAAACGTCCGTAGAGAATCCAGAGTACCGTGGAGTACACACGCGCTTGTCTTTGGCTTGGCGCTGACAGCCATTTTGGAACCAGCGCGCTGTTAGTTTGGTCGCTGCCGCCAGCTCGGCCCTTCATAATATTTTCAGTTCCTCGTGTGGCCCCATGGAAAAAATAATTGCCCACCCCTGGTCTTGTGGCAGGTCACTTGTAGTTCCAGTAATCACTTTGCAGTGTTGATTTTTATTGTCAAACACTATTTACTGAATTCCGTGCAATTCCTGTTCAGTGTCTTCCTGTTGTCAGGGAAACAGGGGTTTGTGGACTAGTTCCACATATTTTTACAGTTGCTCCAATTTTGGCCCAAATCAGTCCTCGCCATACATGCACCCATGTGCACATAACACATAGGGCTGTCAATCTCTCCTCAAAATTAGATTTGAAATTTGAATGCATTTAAATTAGAAAATCAACTCCAAATCCACTTTTACTGTATATTTTTATGATTTAAATTCAATGGAGCATTTCTAAAGTCTGTTCTGCTGTGAACAGACGAGAAAGCATAGCTGATGGCTGTCGCTAACTATTGGACTATTTCGCTATTTGGAGCGCTGCTTTTCAACCTCGTGCTCACTCCTCACTGGCCGGGAACGAGCGAAACAACGACGACATGAATGCGAAGTGACGACGTCATGCCCGTAGACTGACTCGTTGGAGATTTATTCGTGTGGACACAAAAAGGAAAACATCCCTCAATGACTGCACATATCAAAATAATTCAATGAAGGTGGGCACCTGGAATGTATAGTACTTATTTCGCTACGATAAAGAGTCTCTGTGCATGTGCGTCACGGCGGAGACACAGCGCACACTGATTTGTGGCATGTGCGGACACCACACGCCGCGGCGCTGCATGTGTGCGCGCCAGAGACAACAGAGGCGATTTCATAAAAATGCACTTTCAAAGTTATTTTTTCTGAAGCTCGAACTTCGTTCGATTCTCGAACTTCGAACTAACAGCCCTAATACACGTGCATCTGTGAATGTGCTGCTTGTCATGTGTATGTCATTACGTTTTGTCACAATTTTCATGTGCTTTTCTTCCCTGCACTGTGCTTGCGTGTGTGCAGGAAACTTGGAACAGGCCAATGAGGAGCTGAGGGCGATTGTAAAGAAGATCTGGAAGCGAACCAGCATGAAGCTTCTGGATCAGGTGGTTCCCCCAGCCGGAGGTAAGTCCCTGCACAAATGCGTACAGTGGCATGTTATCATGTCATTTTCACACCATTTGAATGTCCACTGAGTATTATATTATATTTGGATATGGAATGAGTAGATACATTATATTTCAGCAGAATGCTAATAAGGGTTGTTGGCCCGTGTGTCCAGATGACGAGGTGACGGTGGGCAAGTTCTACGCTACGTTCCTCATTCAGGAATACTTCCGTAAGTTCAAGAAGAGGAAGGAGCAGGGACTGGTGGCCAAGGTTCCCCCCAAGACTGC